>JAPDDL010000669.1:0-10000 GCA_027422435.1 Schizopygopsis pylzovi
ATCAAAACCAACCAAAGAGCAATGATATGCAAGTGCCATTACAAGTCCTGGGGCCCGTTTCAATAAGGAGGTTCAACCAACTCTGAGTTTAAACTTGAAACAGAGTTTTCGGTTACAGAACAGCTGAATTGTGTTAGTTTACTCAACTCTAAGTAGGTTGACTCTGAGTTAAGCGCATGCACCATGACTATGAAAAGTCATGATCAGCGGAGAGCTGAAATTACGATTTCCCATGGCAACAGCTCCCGCCAAAAATAAGTCAGTGTGCGTACTTCCGTCAATGCGTAACTTTAATTCTTAATAACTGTCAATAACTTAATAACTGTTATAACATCAGAGGTGAAAACTGTAAATTATTGAACATATTCATTTTAATGGTATCCCACGGCCACAAAAAAGTAAAAATACGGAAAAATGAAACAAGAACGTGCAGCAGCTAAACATGAAGTATAAAAACACAATGAAATCAGGGTAAAGCTTTAAGCATGAAAGGTTCATGGGTGTATAAACTAAATGACTTTACAAACATTTGACATTAAATATCAATGTTTATTTCAATGCTCTGCAGCTTTTTCCACATAGTCTAACACTCTTTTCACTTAATTAAATATTCTCTTATCCAACTGGTTACATTGTTTAATTAGAGTAATACAATTAACTACTGACTTGTTGACAGCAAGAAAACAGAATGAGAACCTGCACCAGCACCACTAACAGAGGAAGAGGAGATGGTCAAGTATTGGAAGAATTCTCAAATCCAAAAGTAAAAAGAATAACTTTTGCTTTTGTATTAGGAAATAAAGATGATAAAAAAGTGAATAATTTGTTTATTTAACAGCAGTGGAGGTGGTTACGGCTTGTACTACCCCTCCATCTGGCATCCTTCCATTCCATACAGTAATTAGTTTCATTTTCAGAAGGTGCGATGATGGTGGAGATATGCTTGTCATCAATGCATCCAACCACATTACTTCCAGCCCGATCTCACGGCAATCCGTACATATTTTACGAGGTGGCTAATTCAGCGTTACATCCAGATGTCACAGAAAGATGTTATCAAGTGAACATCATTTATCAGATTAGCCTCATTTAAACCGATTTTTTTCACCACTGACTTAAAGTCCTGTGAAACTCCTCTTTGACGGATTTGTGCCCAGGACAAATGATCAGAATGAGTATGAGAGCGAAGCACACTTTCCTTAAAATCAGCATACAGGACTTATAATGTGCTCTGCATCTCCGATGTTTTAAAGTGCATTTTTCCTATTTTGCTTATTATCTTCCAATGGGGTAAGACATTAAACATATTCTTGTTTCCGTTTGCATTAAGATTATTTTTCTTACCCAATGGCGGACGACATTAAACATATTCTTGTTTCCGTTTGCATTAAGATTATTTTTCTTACCCAATGGCGGACGACATTAAACATATTCTTGTTTCCGTTTGCATTAAGATTATTTTTCTTACCCAATGGCGGACAATTTTACTTGTTTTATGTAAAATGCACTTAAAAAGGAAAATCCCCCAGGAAACAAGACTAAATATTGACAATTTTTTCATATATAATTTTAAATTTTTAGATATTTGTACTTGAAATAAGACAAAAAATACTCAGTAAGAAAATCAATTTTGCAGTTTGAATTAGGCATTTAAACCTCGCTAAAACTATAAAAAGGGAGAGGAGACCGAAAGGAACTCTGGGTTTACCGAAGAAAACCTGCTCCCGACCAGGTTAGGTTCACGGAGTAAGTTACCATGGTAACTGACTCTGAGTATAAGTTACCTCTCTTTCAGAAAGGGGCTTGACTTACCCTGCTTTCTCGGGTTTGACAAACCTCCCTTTTTGAAACGGAAAACCCAGAGTTTCCCTCATTTCAGGGTTAACATACTCAGAGTTTTCACTTAACCTCCTTTCTGAAACGGCCCCCTGGTTAGCCTAACGCAGTACACGTAGGAATGTTTTTTTTTTAATAACAAAACGAGTATATAGAATATAGAAAAAAGAAACCTAGAGTTAGTTTTACAAGAAAAGCTAGCAGTTAGAAAATAAATATGCAATTGATAGAGGGTCAAATGTTTTTTTTTTTTTTTTTTTTTTGATAAAAAGAAGACAGATTAGATACAATAACATTATAATAGAGAGTGCTAGAGTTAGAGGGTCAAATACAGATGGAAGAGATGTGTTTTTAGCCGTTTCTTGAAGATGGGTAAGGATTTAGCTGCTCGGATTGAGTTGGGCAGGTCATTCCACCAGATGGGAACAGTTCATGAAAAAGTCAGTGAAAGTGATTTTGTGCCTCTTTGGGATGGTACAGTAATGCGTCGTTCACTTGAACGCAAGCTTCTAGAGGGCATATAAGTCTGAAGTAATGAATTTAGGTAAAGGGGTGCAGAGCCAGAGGTGGTTCTGTAGGCAAACATTAATGCCTTGAATTTAATGCGAGCAGCTATTGGTAGCCAGTGCAAATTGATGAACAGAGGTGTGACGTGCGTTCTTTTCGGCTCATTAAAGATTAATCTTGCAGCAGCATTTTGGATTAATTGTAGAGGTTTGATGGAACTGGCTGGAAGACCTGCCAAGAGAGCATTGCAATAGTCAATTCTGGACAGAACAAGAGCCTGAACAAGGAGTTGTGTTGCATGTTCTGAGAGAAAGGACCTGATCTTTTTAATATTATATAATGCAAATCTACAGGACCGGGCAGTTTTAGTAATGTGGTCTGAAAAATTCAGCTTATCATAAATCACAACTCCAAGGTTTCTGGCTGTTTTTGAAAGAGTTATGGTTGATGAGCCTAACTGGAAGGTGAAATTGTGATGAAACGATGGGTTTGCTGAAACTAAAAGGAGTTCTGTCTTAGCTAGGTTTAGTTGAAGGTGATGGTCCTTCATCCAGTAAGAAATGTCTGCTAGACATGCTGAGATGCGAGCAGCTATCGTCAGATCATCAGGATGGAATGAGAGGTAGAGTTGAGTGTCATCAGCATAGCAGTGATATGAAAAGCCATATTTATGAATGACAGAACCTAGTGAAGCCATGTAGACAGAAAAGAGAAGTGGTCCAAGAACTGAGCCCTGTGGCACCCCTGTAGCTAGATGTTGCGACTTGGATACCTCACCTCACCAAGATACTTTGAAGGACCTATCTGAGAGGTAAGACTCAAACCACTGGAGTGCGGTTCCTGAGATGCCCTTTCTCAATAGGGTTGACAGGAGGATCTGGTGGTTGACCGTATCAAAAGCAGCAGACAGATCCAGCAAGATAAGTAATGAAGACTTGGAAGCCAATCTTGCAAGTCTTAGGTCTTCAACAACTGAGAGCAATATACATACACAGTTATTTTGTACATATACTTTACATAGATACATTGTAACCCACCCGCCGCAAATAGGTTACAAGATCAGATCCAAACACACAGTCAGGGTGTCAAATACAGCCCCAAAGACCCCCTGACCTAAATGAACGTGTTTGTTTAGTCATCATTAGATTGGCTAACATGAGTTATAAGTTGGTCATGATACTTCATCAATCTCAAAAGAACTCCTCTCATCTGGGTGGCTGTTGAATCTCCTGGAGACTGTTCTTCTGTTCCTCTCATAACCCCAAACGACCCCTGCAATCACACCATTGGACCATTAGCACAAATATAGGCAGTATTCCCTACAAAGTTAGGAGGATGTAATATACACCTATCCCATAATCTTCCTAATTTTAGACCAGAGTAGGGTTTGAAATCGAGGTATTGAAAAGAACATAGCTGTTAACACTCAGTTTAATTTGTTTTTATTACATGGCTCTCTGAAATGCCAAATTCTGGCTAAGTCACAATACTCCATTTATACTGTGATAATGATTGGTGTAAATAGCAGAGATTATCCACTTTATTTATAATGTGAAAGTGAGCTATTTTCTTTAAATATGAGACTTAGCACCACAGATTCAATTCAATTTCATTCAAATGCAGCAAGTCCAATCTTGCGCCTCAATTAATGACTGTATTTACTGTAAAATGTTGATAGGCCTATGCTAATATTGTTGAAGTGTTCCTTTTGTTGATAGAACAACTTTTTTGTACACTGTAATAGAATATAAAATAATAAACAGGTATGATTTTAAAACCGTTTCTTCTTCCCCCCCAATGAAATCTGTGCCCCACTACTAGATGTCACGTAGTGATGTAGTAAACCGTAAACGAGTGAGAGATTTTGGATACCCTCTTCTGCATCAGTGTTAAAATAGCTCTGTTGCTTATGTTTTCTCATGCACCTCATGTCAAGACATATATGAGCAGAAGATTTCATGATGACATTTTCGCTTTCCACCTCTCTTTCCACACCAGACTGTACTGTTTATAGCTAAAACATACATTTTTTTTGTCTATTAGACATCTGGGTATAAATAAAATAGGTCTAAGAATTTTTTTTTAAATGGTTAAATATTTACACTATCTGTATCAACTGTAGCTAATACTTGCCTTTTTTTTTTGCTTTTTGTTTCTCCAGTAGATCCAAACTGCAACTACACCCAGCAGCAACACTAGCACCACTGGGACACATATCTGTGCTATATAACCAAGGTCCCTACCTCGATCTGTAAAGAAAAAAGAGAAACAGTCGTCAAAACTAACCCTGGAAAAATGCCCATCACTTGAAATCACAGAGCTACTGTATAACCAAAATGAAGCTCAATCCTAATAAATGAAGTGAACCTTGGGGAAGCACAAGTAACAGACCCACACGCACTGTACCTTCACCCACACTGTTGGATTCTATGATTGGGCCAGTGGGTGGTCCTTCAAATTTGAATCAATAGTTAAAAAAATGAAATTTATCAATAGTTATTAACAGTCATTTAACAACATTGTATAATAATGATTTAATGTTTAATTGAGAAGGGATGTCTGGAATGTGGGGGAAACCACGTTCCTGCCAGTTGCTCAGGTTTTCTAAACCACTCTTTGTTTGTTTTGGTGGGGCTTCCCCGCTGAATTTTGGATGCAATGTCATTCAGCCTTAAACTTCATTGATTCAATAAGAGTTCAGTGTTCTCTAAGAAACATATTTCCCATATCATCAGTTACTTATGCAATGTCTCGTTCCCTCATCTCAGGGAACCAATGTTATATTGAGCAATCTGAGACATTATTACTAATAGTTAGAGCCTCTGATTTATAAAGATGAATTACTGTAACAAATGAAAATAAATCACTGGTGTCACACCAAAACATACTGTTCGTAGTGAATAGTGTTAGTCCTATAGAAGACAGACAGCTGTGTTTAACAACAGACATATTTGAGATATTTCACAACTAGTGTTACATTTTCAAATGTTTCTACGATGCATATTTTAAACAGGTCATTTTTGCTGCATACCTGGATGCGGCTGACAGAGTTCAGTGATGTTGAGGTGTTTGGTTTGGTTGCTGATTGAATTGTTCAGCACACAGCTGTAATCGTTGAAATCCTGATCATTCACCTCCAGAGGAAGAGAGACGCTGTTGTTGAGATCAGAGACACAGGTGGAGAAGATTAAATGGTTTCCTTTGTACCAGCAGAGAGTCGCCTTCGTCACATTCATCGCTGAACACAGCAGGACACATTGTGAGCTTGATTTTTCAGAATCTTTGACAATCATGGGAACGGGCAGAGGAGCTGGAAACACATGAGAATAAACTGAAATATTACTGAGAGGAGCAATTATGATATAAAATAAAAATAGACTTCAGTTAATAGTGGGCTGGCTGTTACAACATGCAATAATAACTTATACTTAATATTTATTTACTCATTAAAAACATTAACTTATGATTAATATTTAATAACTCACTAAAAACATTTGACAATAAAATGTATTATCCATTATCCATTGTCAAGAGTTTAGTTTCTGGAACTGACAGCTAATAAAATCAGACAAGCAGGCACATTATAATATGATATTCTCAAAATTCCAAATTATCAGATGATTAATTGACAGGAGTGTTTCCTAAAAGCATCTGTAGACAACGCTGGTTTCCTGAAATACCGGTTTCTAATAAACACTCGCAGTCAGAACTACATAAACTGTTATTTTAGAAGTATAGTTTCATATTTGTGGACTTGAACATGTAATCCAGTTTGACATAAAGAGAATCCGCAACAGAGTCAAACATTTGCAAATAAAGCTAAATAAAGCAGCGAACAACAGATACAGCGGGTAAAATAAGTATTGAACACTATTGTGGTAGCATTGGTCACTATTTGTTCTCAGTAAATATATTTTTAAAGGTGCTGTTGACATAACATGTTCATCAGATGTCGGTAACAACCCAAGTAATCCATACATACAAATAAGTTCAGAAATGAAGTAAGATGGAACGATGGAATAAGAGGGAAAAAGTATTGAACACGCTTACTGAAATGGATTTAATGCTTTGTACAAAAGTCTTTGTTGGTAATGAGAGCTTCAAGACGCCTCCTGTAGGAGAAACTAGTCGCACGCATTGCTCAGATGTGATTGTAGCCCATTCTTCCACACAAACAGCTTCAGTGGGTCTCTTCTATAAACTCTGACCTTTATTTCTTATTTTCTATTGGATTCAAGTCCGCCATTCTAGCAGCTTTATTTTCTTTCTCTGAAACCAATTGAGAGTTTTCTTGACTGTGTGTTTGGGTTGTTACCAACATCTGGTGAAAATGTCATGTCAACAGCACCTTTAGAAATATATTTATTGAGAAAAATAATGACGTGTCACATGTTAAATACTTATTTTACCTGCTATAGTTACTGTGTTTTTGACTACAATTTTGATCTCAAACCGATTAATTATCATGTTAATACCCCTAATGAAAAATAAATATACTAAAATGAATTTGAAATACATTTATTTTGTTCTAAGTATACTACAAATACATTGACATACTTATGTGCTTAATACAAATACCCTGCAATTATACATTTGTATACTAAACTGCTATACTAAAAGTCTGCTAAATTGGAACAGCTAATTTTATACTTAGTGTGCTTTAATTGTGCGGAAATACTGCTGAAGTCCAACTAAAGATATACTGAAGTATATTCGATTGTGCTAACGTGGAGCTGTTGCAAATATACTTCAGCTACATCTTAAATATCTTGCATTTAAAGACTGATATTATTCAAAGATTGTGCAATCCTCTTCAATAGTGACATTAAAACACATTCTAGGCTTAATATTAAGAAATGTGCAATGTGCATAAGTCGGGTTTTTTTCTTTCTCAGCCATGCGATGTCAGAATAACTATAGCAATTTAGAAAAAGCTGAAAGCTAAAAATGGAAAGTTGAATGAATGAACAATATCAAGAATTGACTCACCAAAGACAGTGACATTGAATTCCTTGTCTGATATATTTTTAGAGTTGTCTATGACCTGTAGTTTATAAAGTCCAGCGAGTTCAGTGCTGATGTTGTTGATGGTGAGAGATCCGGTCTGATTGTCTATCTTCAGTTTGTCTCTGTGTCTCTCATCTTTAATCTCACAAGAACGGGTCCCATCTGTGTTTCCCCTACACTGAGCTATATTCCTGTCCCGAGGACCCAACATCCAGCTGATCAGATGATATTCTTGTACACCGCTGAGTAGGGTTGCAGATTCTCCCTCCACTTTCCTCACTTCTACTGTCTTCATTTCATCTGTCCCAACACCAAACACACCTGGAAAACACAATCAATAAAAGCTGACATTCAATACCCAGAACAAAACCATGTGAATGAGGGTTAGTCTAGATGTTTTACATTAGAAAAGCAGTACAAAAATGTCAACATTTCATCTATGTGTGTAAAACAAACGTTAAATGTGTGCAGAATAGTTATCAAAGTTTTAGTGACAATGACATCGATTATAAACCAAGTATGAAAAATGTCCAGAGTTTTCATGTTATTCAATTTTTAATAAAAATGACATTTGTACCAAGGTGGCGTTTTGAACATTTCCTACAGTGAGATGCGTTTTCGCTCAGGTAGACAACATCACCGGTGTAAACTTTATGGTGTAAACTTCTACATCACTCTCGTCAACGCAGCTCAAAGTTACAACAAAACAATATTTGAGGAAAAACAGTAGTTTTCCCCCACTCTACCCTACATGAATTCACGGTATACACGTCCCGTGTGATTTATAACGTGTCATTTCTAATCACCCAGAGACTCCGAGTACCAGCCCACTTCCAGCTCTGCTTAGAGCAGAACTATATGGGTCATTTGGCAAACCAGAGGCAGAATTAGTACAAATTATTTTCTTTTTTCTAATAAAATGTATTGCTATGCATTTAAAATGAGTTGAATATGCTATATCAGTTAATGAACATTTAGATTTTTTAATAATTTCAATCAAACACTGCTGACATCCAATTATGTCTATGGTGTTACCAATATTTGAAGTCAAATTTTGGTTTGTTCTAAAATGAGCAGGGACTTGCAAATTTAGGTAATAATAAATAAATAAATTACTCTAAGGATTCAGTTTAATTGATCATCGAAATTTCAGTTTTAAAAATAAATGTTTATTTGTTCATCTTGGCCCCTATTTCTGCCAAAGGACGATAGATTCTTTATTAAAATTTGGATATACATAAAAAAAACTAATACTGGAAAAATGGTCTGTGGTACCTTTATAGCCTTTATTCTAAAAGATTAAGACACCCTACCGTCTAAAAACACCAGATAATAAGATTCAATGGTTCTGAAGGAAATACATTTCAGATATATTTTGAAGTAACACCACAGACGTCATATAACCATCACAGACTTCATATTGCAAGTTACTTTAGAGTAACATGAAGAATGACACATATGCATCATTCATTCACAATTTTCTTGGCTAAAGGCAAATAATAATTTCTGATCAATAGCATCATCTAGTGGTCTGTTATTTTACCACAACTGATAACAGACCGCTCGACTGAACAGACACACACGCGCACGCACGCACGCACACACACACACACTCACTCACACACGCACACACGCACGCACACGCACACACACACACACACACGCACACGCGCACGCACACACACACACACCGTCCCCCCCCCCTTCCACTCTATTCTCAAGGTTTTCTCTAGAGTTGGTTAACAGGGGTTTCAATGTTTAGGGCACGAGAAGGTCTGGTGCGCAGACAGAGTAGTAAAATAATAATTATTGAACTAATTTGAATCAGCATTCGCCAACACTTTAACGAAAACAATACCTTAAAAGTGAATAGAAGTTTTATTTATTTTTTGGCGATCGCATTATTTTAATCCGGTAAACTCCTGGAAAGTCCAATGATCCAGTGTAAGCGAAATCATTCAAACAGTACGTTATAAACAGCACTAATGCGGAGAGAAGACAAGATGCCAGTTAATTATTCTTATATTTGCCTTAAAAGCAGGTGTTTTATCTCACAGATGTAGTCTGAAGGACTTTATTACGCAGTGTTCAGTTCTTAGCCTACTTGTCTAAATCTATGGGCACTTTAGCACGTGGTTTCTCAGATTTGATAATCACGCCCACGTGATTTACATTTGACCACTAGTCAAATTAATGTCTGTTACTGCAACATTTCAAGACCGCCATTATTATTATTTTGTAAAGAGCACTACACCAAAAAACTATTTGTCCCATTTGAGCTTATGTCCCACTTTTGCTGACTTCACCATACATTATTAGCCTATTATTTATTATTGATAACTGTATTTTACATTTAGAGTTTTTGAACAGGTATTATCATAAAATGCTAATCAAATAATAATGATAAAATGTAAAAGGCAATGCAAATATACCCTTGTTTTTGTGGTCCAGGGTCACGGCTGTTTATGGGATTGTTTGTCTCTAAAGACCCGGAGTCTCATTTATAAAACTCTTCGTAGATTTCATCCTAAAAGAGTACGTACGCTCAAAAGCTAGATTTTGCTTACGCACAAAAGTGTTCATGTTTATAAAAGCATACGCAAGAACCTGCGCAAAAATCCCTTTATTAATCCCAGTCAGGGGAAGATTG
>JAPDDL010000669.1:15000-53971 GCA_027422435.1 Schizopygopsis pylzovi
TACTAGTGGATTGCCATGACCTTCACTTTAGAATTGATTATACACTATGTTTTCATATTAATTATATTTATGCAGTAGTTCTTGGGGAGGTTTGCAAAACATTTGACTAAGCACGATCACTTACTAATTCATTAATCAGAGTTTCTTGTTAGTCACTAGTAGTTACTAGAGTGCTAATCTTGCGTTACTCATGTTTTCTCGTGTAGTTATTCATTAATGATGGAACAGTATTGTAAAGTGTTAACTCCTGATGTTTTCACTGAATGTTTTTAGCACAGGCTCTTCAGCTTTTTCGCTCTTTAGTGGCCATATGTCCTTTGGCTGTGTAGAGAAATGTTTCATCATTCTTCTCTCCTCACGATGTTCAACACGTCCAGTCACTATAAACAAGAAAGCAAAATACTGTGAACTGCTCTATATGCATTCAGTAGCATTGTATAAAGCAAACTGTTTTAGATAATGTCATTGCCTATAAGAAATCTGAAAGTCTGATAGTTTAGAGGTTTTAAAAAGGCCTTACAATAAAAGTCACACAGAGAAACAAAGGATTATGAGTTGTCTGCTTATACGGAAAAACTGTTGTGCCTCACTCTGAAAACCGTCAAAATAAAAGCTTGTGGTAAAAATTAAGAAATTAAGACGTAAATAGTAGAAATTAGTATTGCAATTTTACGGTCTTACTATACAATTTGTATTATTATATTTAAATTTACAATAAAATAATATTTGTTTTTTTTATAATTAATTGGTCAAAAAATAGTAGGATTGTGGTCAATGAAAATAGCTACTGAAAGAGGTTTGAGTTGGTTCTTATAAAGAGTTAACAAGCGTAAACACCCACATTTCTCAAGTTTTCCCAAACTGTTCAGCCTTAAAAAAGATGGTTTACCATTGCCATTTCTCATATGGCAGAAAAAAATATATTGCATGTCAGTTTTTTGTTGTTGTTGTTTTCTTAAATACTGTGCAGCCCTAACAGCTAAATTTCAGAAAGGACTTTGACATAACATCGGTGTTTGTCTTCGAAATAACCATGAACATGTTGACTTTATCTAATTAAGTTTATTTTGATCAACTATCTGTCACGGTTTCTTTAAACAGTGCTCTTAGCTCCTAATTTAATAAGTGCTGCTGGTGTCATTACAGTCATAAGACAAACAGGGATCTGCACACTGCTCAAGTTTTACAACTCTTTTAAGTTATTTCTGCAGCATGTTCATTTTGATTAATCTCCCATTTTCGTCTATGCTATCCAATCACTGCATTCAAACCTCGAGTATATGATTCAATAAGAAAAAAAACAGGCATTTTTGAATATTAACACAGAGTTGGAAATATTCCTTTATTTGAATAACCTTAGTTTGATACAATACTTTGAGACTGTATCAGAAAGTGCATAAAATCACTTATCAGTGAGTGTTGTCAATTGATAAAAAATATAATAATAATAATAAATCGCACATTTTTTTCTGAAATTAATCTTCATTTTACCGTGGATTAATTTACAAGCGATGCACAATTCGGCACAGGATTTTTCGGAAAACCTGAAACTTAAAGACGACGCTGTACGACTATATTGGATCTGACAGTAATGTCACACAAGAGTGAGTAACTGCTTTTATTACGTGATCACTATTGCTTTGTCTGTTATTACAGATCGTTTGATATGTACTAAATATTTATGTGTTTTTGCCCTAAAATCACAGCATCGTCCATCTATGAAGGATGTAGACTGTCGAACATACACAACTATTGGCCAATCATAGCAGTGGGTGTTTACTTCGGAGTCTACAATTCACCACGCCTGTTCAAACAGAGCGGTTTGATGACGGGGTCAGAAACAGGACAGAAAACAGCCTATTACTTCAAAATTATGTTTTTTAATGTAAAAATCTTCTTAACATTTTAAGTGGAGCTCAGAGAACAGAAAAAACTAAACCAAACTGCAGATCACCAGTTTGTTCACCATATTCAAAGAATTTTAAGGACTTTTTTAAAGCTTTATATAAAGCAGCATTCACTTACATAATGAAGTGCATTTGTCATACATATGCTACACATATGGTGTAGCCATTGGTTTCACAACAATAATTATCATAATTACACAACAAATATGGCTTATCATCTGAAAAATGTACGTATTAGCAACTTTACATGGCCGCTCAATCTAATGTTAACCCAGAGAAATGTGCGCTATGGAAGTGTTTGTGTGGAGTGGACAGCAGCGCTCACTGCAGGACAGATTGAGGCGCCGGAGCGCTCACTTGCTCTTTAAACATTCGTAATTTTTGCACATACAGATAAAATTAATACATATTTCAAATATGTAAAGACTCTACGTTTAAATTTGTGTGCACTCATAATAACAACGAAACATTGTGCTTTTGTAAAATAAAGCAAACAGGATGCGCTTACAGCCGTCTCGGTCTCTGTGAACTTGAACATGAAACTGCATGTATATCTTTGCCTTAAAGACATCAATAAATATATATATAGAGAGTGAAGTGTCTACTTTCAAATAAACTAATTCAAATGAAATACAAATATTCTCAGATTATGTAATCCGTATGAAACATGCATATAGGTGCATCAATACCATGGAGATGATGAGTCAGTGTTGCCGAGTTCATCTCTTAAACCGAAAACAAAAAAAGCACTAGTTTATCAAATTATTAAAATGTTAACACAGCCTCCTTACTGTTTTTCCTTGACACATTCATTACTTCTGCTGGTGCTGTGGCAAGCTTTGTGCGTGTGCTTGAGCACTTATTAAGCTACGTAGGCAATTAAAGGCTCATTATTATTATTTAAATGGTTTATTAATAAACGTGTGAATAGTCGACTAATGCTTCAAATGAACGACTACTAGTCGACCAGATAAATTCTTAGTCGAGTGCAGCCCTGATTATTAGGCCTGTTATTATTCAGCTTTTAGTATCAAATTGCCCCACTATTTCACCGCTCAACACACAGGCGCAAATGAGGATTAGGCTTCTTCTCTTCATTGGAAATGTTTTAAAAACAGACTATAAAACTAAGCCCACAACAAAATTGAACTGCAAGGTGATAAACCTATATTTACAAATTATGTCAAGAGTAAGAGACATCTTTTCTTGAACAGCTGTATGAATAAACATGCTGATACTGCATCGTTAAAAAATATTAATGCATATTCTACATCATCATCATAAAAAATTGCAGATAATAAATCAGTCTAATACAGGGCTCGTCATGGGGAGCACGGTCCAGAGCGCTATATGACTGATGTGTCTGTTTAATTTAACTTTACTCCAAATATATGACCTTAGCTGTTTTAAATACTTTTATTTAACGTCTTCGTTTATGTCCAATATTTAGTTCTTTAAACTAATATTTATCCAATATCCAATATTTGGCAAACCATTCTGTCCTTGCAATGCAGTGTGTTTTCAGATTAACAGCGTGTAACTCTACCACAAGTCTCTATGTTAATTTTCTATTTGGCATATATAAAGTAAGCACACTCAACGAAAATGACACAATACCTGTTCTGAACTTCTGGTAAGAGTCTAGACATTGCAGTAACGGCATCTGCCTTCATCTTTAAAAGAGAGAATAAATGTACGTAAATATTGGTGTAGAATATTTGCTCAAGCTAAAGAAACTCGAAGAACAAATCTAGACACTGTAAGTCTGCTTGTGGCCACAAATTGAAATTACGTCTTTAACATGACTCTTGACTGTCTATTAAGTTTCTATTTTCACTTTCTATGGTTGAGATGTAAAATGAACACAGCTGGATAGTCAAATACCAACTCACATAAGGATGCACACAACATTTAGGCCTAAATGATTTTACAACACCTCAGCTGCAAGTGTGCAACTTTTTTTGTTCAAAATTAACAATGCATTTTATGAGTGAGTACATCGTCAATCAATCTTCCAAAAAAATTCTCTCATCTTAATATGAATCAGTACATTAAAAAGTGGGACTGTTTTCAATTTGTCAGGTCTATCCTGCCCAGTAACTGTGTGATTCTCCATATCCATAAACAGAGAAGTAGATATAGCTACAATACAGCTAAATTGGACAGAAAACCAGTGTATTGATGCATCATTTTTTTTCTTTGCATATTGCATACACATTATATTGAACATATAATCAACTTTTATTATATTTTATAGAGAAAAATAATAATGCAATAATTATCGTTATTGTTTTAGCACTCTGCTTCTATTGTTTTAATTTGTACGTTGTTTTGGATGAAAGCATCTGCTAAATCAAGGGTTTTCAAACTGTGGGTCGCAACCCACGTATGGATTGCAGAGTGGGATAAGGTGAGTCGCACAAAGTCACTTGACTACAGCTAAATTTGTGTTTCAATGACACACACACACACATTTCAGTCTAGGGCTGCACGATGTAGCCTACAACATCATATATCAAAGCTAGCTACTAGCTACTTTTAGGCGCTGTGTAATATCATGAATTACTATTAAGTCTGCGATTTAAAACATACATTGTGCGTTTTGAAGCACGGGAGTGAACATGTTGTAACATGGTAGTTTGTTTTAACATGGGAGGTCTATGGGACTGACTCCCTTTTCGAGCCAGTCTTTAGCGGCCAGTCGATGAATTGCAGTGTTGGTCACTTCCGTGTTGGTTTCAAGAGAGACTGGGAGGTTGACACTTGGGTAAACCCCATGCTGAGTTTAACATCACTCGCAGCGGTTCACCGGAGTGAGCTGTTTCGAGTTTTTATGGACATGTTTCATATTTTAATGTCTGTAAACTAAAAAAAAAAATTACTTAAACATTAGTATTGAAATTTTACGGTTGTACTATGAGATAAAATTGTTATTTTTCTTAAATTCTTAATTTCTGCCATATTAAACTTTTAAGTAAGATTAAGCTTAAAGTAATGTCAATTGTATTTTGATCTCAACCATTTTTATGGGTTGTAAAATAGGGAATGCAGGATATATCGTTTTAGCATCTACACTGTGATGTGCACAACAGGCACAATGCCCAGAAGAGATCGTAGTTGATTTGTGATCTGTGCGGACCATGACCCACAGTTCAGAATGCATGTGATTTGCAGATTAATTGCGAAGCTTAACCATGATAGAGAGAGTGTTTATCATTTGCAAGTGATTTTAAGCCCTGTCAGTTTAAACATTCAAGCCTTATTGATGTCAAAACACTGCATTGAAAGGACAGAGCAGTTTGACAGGACATTCATTCATGCGATTCATTCAGAAACAAAACAGCACCGTGCTTTGATTGGCGATGCACAACAGTTCTGCTGAGGCTTTATTAACTTTTTATAACTGCTTTATAAAATCAGTCATGTTTGCACGCATTTTAATTGGGATAAATAGCCCTTGTGTTAATGCCTTACACGTACAGTATGGGTTATATTAATTATAAGACAAAAACGAATATACTGCATCGTTAAAAAATATGAATGCATATTCTACATCATCATCATAAAAAATTGCAGATAATAAATCAGTCGAACACAGGGCTGTTTGTTTAATTTAACTTTACTCCAAATATATGAACTTACCTGTTTTAAATACTTTTTTTTTACGTCTTTGTTTATGTCCAATATTTAGTGTTACACTGTTGTTTTTTTTAAATAAATATACTTTTGATTTTCACCGTTGACTGATTTTGCAGATCTTTTAGACTGATATAACATCCGTGCGTCGATGCGGAAAACTTGTCAGGTGGCGCAGTACTAATAGCGATGTATGACTGTTGTATGCGAATATATAAGAACTAGATGTTTTAAATATTTTTATATTCAACATTAGTGATCGACCGATATTGATTTTTTATAACCGATACCGATACCAATAATTTATACATTTATGTACCGATAACCGATATTCAGAACCGATATTTATTTACTGTTATAAAGTAAATAAATATAGGCTTGCCGCACGACGGTTATACTGGTGTTAAGCCGCAACACTGTTACATCACTTGCTCACCGTGGCACCGTCCCCCACCGTCCTTTAGATTGTTTTTATTGTATCGATATATCGGTCGATCTCTAGTCAACATATTAGTTTAACATTATGTTTGAAAGTATATTATTATGTATAATAAGTATATTATGTTTGAAAGTATATTATTTTGATTATTGGTGCTTTCATAGGCTCTCTCTCTCACGTACGTGCAATTTAAAACAACAAAAAGTTAGATCCCACAGGCTGGCTCATTGAAAATGACACAATACCTGTTCTGAACTTCTGGTAAGAGTCTTGACATTTCAGTAACGGCATCTGCCTTCATCTGTAAAAGAGACAATAAATGCACGTAAATACTGGTGTAGAATATTTGCTCAAGCTACATAAGTAAAATAATCCTGTGATATGCTGTGAAAGCAGCAGAATCTTAGAAAGCACTGTGACACAGATTGTTGGTTATACCACCCAGCACTAACCTTTATAACATCAGTTAAAATATGAGGTACAGCATAGGGGTCGACCGATATGTGTTTTTCAGGGCCGATGCCGATACCGATTATTACAGATCAAGTAGACCGATAACCGATATTTTGAACCGATATACGTGTCTGGTGTAAAAATGAAAATGAATGCCAAAATTAATAATAACAAGAGCTCTGTCAAAAAACATTCTTTAAATGCTTTTAAACATGTATTTAATTCTGAAAACTGTTAATAACAACAACATTAAATAAACAGTAATATTAATAATAACATAAGTGCAGGGATCACCCAGAAGCATTCTGTAAACATTTTGTAAAACTTAAAGTAAACGTATTTAGCGTATTGTGTGATTATTCTCAACAAAAGTTGTAATAATTGTTGTAGTTGTATTACGTATATTCTACTGCACCACAGTAATATATTCGGCTAAACCGAACTTATATTTTGACAGGTTGCCATGAGGACCTTTTAAGTTTCTTAATAAGGCTTAATATTTATAGATACTAGTCCATAGCGCGAGTAGATTTAAGTGTACTGACCTACTTTTGATTAATTCATCCAAACTTCGACAAATTCCATGACATTCCGCGTTATACGGTAAATTCCATTATATGACTGCATTCCGCGATTCCGCCCGCATTTTCCGCATCACGGACATCATGGGTTATATTGAGGTGTTTTGCAACTTCAGCAACGTCTGCTGCTGCTTTACCTTTGAGAGACAACTGATGCGTGATCACTGAGGCAGCTCCAGTTAGCATGTGCTTTCGGTGTGAGACTGCCTTCAGTTTTCCGCGTTGATTGGTCGGACTCGTGACTCTCTACATATCAGATGAGCGGTGGGCGGAGATTGCTCTCAGAGATTGAGAGATCGCCTCACTCTCACAGAGTGTTGAGCTCAGACAGGCTGCATCGAGCCAAATAGTGCATTTAAACATTAAATAGTTTCACCTGTATTATTTATTCACCAATAAATAATGTCACCTGTAAATAGTATGTTTGTTTGCATAAAAAAAATTAAATTTAAAAATAAATTTAAAAAAATTATCGGCAAATCTGTTTTGAAAATGGCCGATATCGATAATCGTAAAAATGCTTAATATCGGCACCGATAATCAGTCGACCCCTAGTACTGCATTAAAGTGTTGTTTTACGCCTGACATCTGGTTCTGCCTTTTCTGGTACAGAATTTAACCATGCAAAGCTACAATGACCAAACCTGAGTGGTTTAGCAGGACTTTATGACAGTTATATGTCTACTATTCACTAATCATTAATACACTACAGTGTCCTGGCAAACCATTCTGTCCTTGCAATGCAGTGTGTTTTCAGGTTCACATATGGTGTAACTACAATGACTATGGTTTCAATACAGTGTCCTGGCAAACCATTCTGTCCTTGCAATGCAGTGTGTTTTCTGATTAACAGTGTGTAACTCTACCACAAGTCTCTACGTAAATTTTCTATTTTGCAGATATAAAGTAAGCAAACTCAAACTCAAAGCATTAAAAATGACACAATACCTGTTCTGAACTTCTGGTAAGAGTCTTGATATTTCAGTAACGGCATCTGCCTTCATCTGTAAAAGAGACAATAAATGTACAGTCATGGCCAAAAATATCGGCATCCTTGGTAAATATGATCAAAGAACGCTGTGAAAATAAATTTACATTGTTGACCTTTTTGAACTTTTTTTTAATCACAAAAATCGAATCTTTCATTGGATAATAAACATTTTAAATGGGGGGAAATATCATTATAAAATACATTTTTATCAAATACACGTTGGACACAATTATTGGCACCGCTAGAAATTCTTCTGAGTAAAATATAGTATATTCCCATTTATATTCACAATTTTGAGCAGTCCAGGATGATTATGAACATGAAATTATCCAGCTATGGCTTCCTGTTTCACATAAATATAAATAGGAGGGAAAACACTACCAGCTAAAGAGTGCGTTCACACTACCTGGTGATGAGGTCGCTAGTGAGTGTTCTCGCTACTGGTTGCCTTGACAGCAAATTAGGTTTCTTACCACTACATAAAAACATTTTGGAGGCAAAATACTAAAAATATAAATATGAATTAAGTACATACTAAATTTTTTATGAGAAACAGAGCCTACTTTTTTTCCATTGAGTATGTTTATCTACGGCTGAGAGGAGAACGATCACGTAAGCTGAACCGTCTTCTTTCGTATTGGCGGTTGCTCCAGAATGTCGCTCTTCATTTGCATAAAGTTGAAGGATTCTGAACTTTGTCGCGTCGCTGGACACGCCCCATCCGGTCGCCAACAGTCGCTATCGCTCGCTGTCCCTCGTGTCACCGGAAATCGCCAGCTCTCAATTGAAATGAATGGGATTGTGTCACTTGTAGTGTGAACGGGGCTTTAATCATCCATAACAATGAGAAAAACTAAAGAATATATTTCTGAAGTGCAGCAAAAGATAATTTAGCTTCACAAATTAGTGAAGTGGCTTTAAGAAAATAGCTAAAGCAGTGAAAATTCCCATTTCCACCATCAGGACTATAATTAAGAATTTCTAGTCAACATAAAATGTTATGAAACTGCCTGGAAGAGGACGTGTGTCTATATCGTCCTAATGCACTGTGAGAAGTAGAGTTTGAGTGACCCCAAGGACCACAGCTGGAGAATTGCAGAAAATAGTTAAGTCTCTGGGTCAGAAAACCTTAAAAAAAATTGTCAAACATCACCTACATCACTACATGTTTGAGAGGGTTTCAAGAAAAATTATCCTAGCTCATCCAAAAACAAACTCCAGCATATTCAGTTATCAGACACGACTGGAACTTCAAATGGGACTGGCTTCTATGGTCAGATGAAACTAAAAAATTTGCTTTTTAGCAGCAAACACTCAAGATGGATTTGGTGAACACAGGGATAAAACATACCCCATATGTACAATTAAATATACTGCTGTATTTTCTATGTCGTGGGCCTATATTTATGTTGGAGATGGACATCTTATTTAGACGCATGGAATCATGGATTATATCAAATACCTACAGATAAAAAATCAACAAGTGAATGACTCTGTTAGAAATCTTACAATGGGCCATGTTTGGATCTTCCTACCGGACAATAATACAAACTGGGCACAAAACCAAGCTTCTGCTATGGCCATTCCAGTCCTCTGACCTGAACCCTGTAGTGAAGAGATGAAGCACCAACATGGAGCTGGGAATCTAAAGGATCTGGAGAGATTCTGGATGAAGGAATGGTCTCTGATATCTTGTCAGGTGTTCTCTAACCTCATCCGGCATTATAGGAGAAAATGTAGAGCTGTGTTAAACTGGCAAATAGAGGTTTCAAAAAGTATTGAATAAAAGGGTGCCGTTAATTGTGGCCAACGTGTATTTGAAGTACTGCATTAAAAAGCCATTTAAAAAGTGTTGTTTTACGCCTGATATCTGGTTTTGCCTTTTCTGGTACAGAATTTAACCATGCAAAGCTATAATGACCAACCCTTATTGATAGCTTTCAGTCATGTGACCGGCTCAAAGAATTGGAGGGCAAAACATCCATAGAACTGCAGGACAAGCGTGTCAATTTTTCATCTGTTTCCCAGCCGCAAATATTTTGATCACCTCTAAAAAGAACAAAACAAAGGTATTTCTGAACGAAATGCAAGTTTTGGCCATTTGCAATCCATATTAAGCACCCGCAGCAATATTTCAATCAAAAATAGTGCAACAAAACATTGTAAAAACACTTAAAGTGTCGTAATATATTTAAAACAGTAATATTAAAAGATCACATTCAGTAGTCACCATATTAATGATGCATAGTTTATGACGCAATCCGCTTAACGTTTCAGTGTTTTCCTTCTAATGGTTTTCTATGGGAAGCCATTTAACCTGAAACTTTGCACGTTGCGTTTATATTCTGGCTTCATCTGGTAGCCTGTACAAAATATACATCATCAATAAGGAGTTTACTGAATGTTTTACTACATTATTACTTGATGCAATCTGTGTAAAAGTAACTGGCGATCAGTGGAGCAAAGCTTGGTTTTGCCCTCCAGGTGGGCGTTCCTATAATGGTGTGACGTCAAATGAAAACTATCAATTGATGTCACTGAGCAAGCTCAGAACAGCTTTACTCGGGAACCAAAGCTGATTACGCGACACTGTGGCAGCACAGCGCTGTGAGATCCAGTGAGAAGCATTTAAATTCACCTCAGAATGAATAAAGGTTGCTGTGAGATCTAGTGAGAATCATTCAAATTCGGCCCAGAATTTTGTGTCATAAACAGTAGGGATGGGAAGATTCCCTGATTCGCTCGGTGCACCGGCAAAAAAAGTTAACGACGCGATGTATCGGTTTAAAAAGTGTGCATCGGATTCAAGTTGGCATTTGTATCACGATGTATCGTTTCTAACATATTTGCATCTGTAAAAAACTATTTATATTTCATTACTAGTGGATGCGCTACACTTGTATTGTTTAGAAAGTGACCAATAATCTGTGACCAATATTATAAATGTAGATTAATTTCTCCTCAAGAAACTGTTTCTCAAGCGCATTCTCTTATCAATGCTGCGTGTGAATATGACAAATCACAACACTGCGGATACCCGAGGAAAAGCAGGGATTAAAGTCCAAAACCTGACTTGAAATAAACTAACAAATCAATCGGGGCTAAAGCGTTTATAAATGACAATGCAAGTTCACACAATCTACCTAATTTGTGTACGCTTATTCTTAAGCAGCCCTTAATGTCAATCGTGGATCAAATCGATCCACCGTGACAAACAGTGAATATATCTGTGCTGTTTAATGCATTTGAGATATTTAGTTTTCCTCAATGTATAACTGACATGTCACGAGTATATTTTTCATCTGTAAATGTTAGAAAGTCATGCAAATATATCCATTTTGCTATCAGGAGTGGACAAGCTAAACAGACAGAGCTCAATAATTAGGAGTCAAATATGCATTTTATGATAGCAGTAACTGTAAAGGGACTATTGTAATTGGTAAATAAAATGTAAGCTAATACAGTCCTAATTACTAAGCTCAGATGAGTTAATGTGTGTTTCTTACAGCAGTTCAAATGTAGTTTTAATTTAGTGATTTTAACTTTTAGTTTAGTGATTGTTAAAGAGCATTGTTAGATTGTAATGTTCTAATGCTATCTGTTCTAACTATAAAAGGTACAGCTGTTATAAAACCAGAGAGAAAGGCTACATGGCTATGATAGTATGTGAGGGAGTCAGTGGTAATATAATTGCATTCCTATTGGTCAGTGTTAGAGGAGCTCAGGTTAGCCTGAACCAGGTTAGCTTTCCAGCATAAGTAGCCACACTGTCTGAGGTTGATCTTTGTTCAATTTGCTTCATGGAACCAAATCATTTGACTGTGAGTCAGACTAACTGAAATTATCCTGGCCTATTTGGTAAACTTGTTTTATGAAACAGGCCTCGAGGCGTTAGAAGTCAGAAGACATAAGTTCATTTATGATTTGCTGTCTGTCTGAACTAAAGAAATAATAGAAATCATATTTTTTCCATTACATCGAATTGCATTGTGTTGAATGGAATCGTAATAGGGGTGAATCGTATCGCATCGCTAGCTGCTTCATATGTATCGTATCGTTGGCTATGCATCGAGATGTGTATCGAACCAGATTCCTCAGTTATGGAGATGCACATCCCTAATAAACAGCGCTGATGTACATCAGAAAACCAGAAGCAGTAACACTAACTGACAATGGTGTTGTGGCAGAAATAGTTCAATGTTATTACATTGTTCATTTCAGGGTCTGTACAACCTTTTGAGAGAGAAATTTCCAATGACTTTCAAGCATTTCACACAACTATTTTCAGTGGTTTAAAGCTCGAAAGTGATCCAGTTTGAATGCTATTTTAATGGGATGACCAAAAATATACTTTGTGGTAAACAAACACTTACGTAAAATAAAAAAATACATTAAGTCACCATTATAACCAGTTGATAGGAGCAGAGGAGCACTTATTGGCTTAATAGACATTAATTTCTACTTTTTTGCTTTGTATTTTTAAATTATAAAATCATTATTATAAAATATCAAAACATCCAGTAATCAGATTTGTACACTTTTTTGTGTATGAAGTAAGAAAAGTCACAAAGTGCCTTGAAAAACAAACCTTTTTTTCAATTTGCGACTAAATGACACATAATCACTTATGTTGGTGAGTTCCATTTAATATTATAGAAGAATAATGGTGCATTTAATAAGAGTAGAATATATACATTTTCTATGTAAAAATTAGATTAAGCATGTTACTGTTGTTAATAAAAGTAAATGTTGTATGCTTCCCAACTCAAGCTTAGTGCTTTACTGTCAAATGTGTATAAAAAAGAAATGAACATATAGTATTATTAGTAACTGCACTTATTAATGCAAAGCAATAGTAATTTTATGATTAAATCATTTAGTTTTTTATACTCCCACACACCATCCCCCAGCTATACCAAATCTGCTCCTTGCGCCACAATCTGTAGAATTAGTGGCGTTGGTGCTTCTGCTCTCAAATGTTAGTCTGGAGCTCTGCTGACAACACACTGTATTGAAAGGACAGAGTGGTTTAACAAGACTTTATGACAGTTATAGGTCTACTATTCACTAATCATTAACACACTACAATGTCCTGGCAAACCATTCTGTCCTTGCAATGTAGTGTGTTTTCAGGTTCACATATGGTGTAACTACAATGACTATGGTTTTAATACAGTGTCCTGGCAAACCATTCTGTCCTTGCAATGCAGGGTGTTTTCTGATTAACAGCGTGTAACTCTACCACAAGTCTCTACGTTAATTTTCTATTTGGCATATATAAAGTAAGCACACTCAATGAAAATGACACAATACCTGTTCTGAACTTCTGGTAAGAGTCTTGACATTTCAGTAACGGCATCTGCCTTCATCTGTAAAAGAGAGAATAAATGTACGTAAATACTGGTGTAGAATATTTGCTCAAGCTAAATAAGGAAAATAATCCTGTGATATGCTGTGAAAGCAGCAGAATCTTAGAAAGCACTGTGACACAGATTGTTGGTTATACCACCCAGCACTAACCTTTATAACATCAGTTAAAATATGAGGTACTGCATTAAAGTGTTGATTTACGCCTGACATCTGGTTCTGCCTTTTCTGGTACAGAATTTAACCATGCAAAGCTACAATGACCAAACCTTATTGATGTCACTGACAACACACTGTGACTGTATTGAAAGGACAGAGTGGTTTAGCAGGACTTTATGACAGTTATATGTCTACTATTCACTAATCATTAACACACTACAGTGTCCTGGCAAACCATTCTGTCCTTGCAATGCAGTGTGTTTTCAGGTTCACATATGGTGTAACTACAATGACTATGATTTCAATACAGTGTCCTGACAAACCATTCTGTCCTTGCAATGCAGTGTGTTTTCAGGTTCACATATGGTGTAACTAACTTTTTTTTTGTCTTCATTGTTTGTACTGAATCAGTACGGTGAGCCTATAGTGGGTCTATTTTCAATTTGTTGGTATCTGTGTGATTCTCCACATCCATAAACAGAGAGAAGTAGATATGGCTACAATGTTCGTCTGCAAGCAGCATGCCATTTTATTTATTAATCGCTAGTGCGATAAAAGTTACACAGGGCTCTAGACTGCGACCAAAATAGTCGCATTTGCAACAATTTTTTGAGAATGTGTGAGTTACAGTTCAATCTTGTGTTTTTACTACATCTAAAATCATCATAGAGATGATCATCATAGAGATGCTGCCACGGTTGTTTAAGCTCTAACACAGTCAGGGAGTCAGGAGTTTGTCAGATTTACACATGGATTCCTCTGTTTCTGTGACAGGCTGGTGAACTGAGAGAAGAATAATCAACTTTATGGTTAACTACACATTGCATGTTTGCCATGAATAAAATGTATAATCAAATTATGTTTGAGGTTTATTTTGATTATTACTGGCGTTTCCACAGGTATAAATATTTTTCGTTACTATATATGGTTATTTAAATGTCTGAAACATAAACATTATGTTGTTGAAAGCATAGAACAGTTAATATTTATGACAAGTTTTGTGCAAGTCTGTCTTTGGCTGAGTGCCAGTCAAAGGCAGGAGAGCAGATTTGAATATAGTAGTTTATAATGTCATCTACATAACTTTTGAATCACACCAGTGAGATTGAACGGTCCAGGGACCAGCCTAGGTGATGATGACAAGTACATGATTATGAGACATTACAAAACAGTACAAGGCAGTCAGTGCAGGGGTACCGTACCTTTGAACTTGTTAATGAACTGCTGCTCAAGGACAGTTCTTGATTGTATGTGTCTCTCTGCATCACATACAGGCTTAAGCCTGTGAAACCTTGAACCGTTCTCCATTTCATCTATCTGCAGAAATTAACATATGTTACTTTAAAAACACAGAACATTTCCAAATATATGCATCTGTAATATGCTGCAACATCCATACAGTATACACAGAATCGCTTCTTTTCAGGGTGTATGATATCAACTCAGTTGAATTTTACAAGAAAGCCCAAAAGTCCAAACACACTCGGACTACCTCAGGAGGTAGTACAGTTTACTCCAGGATTTTAGTGCAGTTCACTTAAAACACACACTGGGAAAACAAAGCACTGTGTACATAATCATTTTACGTAAACAGCATCTGAACACCTTTATGAAAAGCTGTATTGTACAGTGAGGTTGACATGAGATAAAGTCAGCACAATTCATTACATGATGGTTTAGATAAATGTTGCATTACATCTGTACCTCTAATTTTATATTTCATTATTTTTTTAAATCAATAAGGATGTGTTAATTATGCAGAAGATCAAGAAGAGATGCTTTTAGTCAGTTTAGTTTTATTCTGCTATTCAGACCTTAAAACATTTAACTATCTTAATATGTTACTGTAAATTGGACAGTCTCATCTGCATTGTAACAGTCAATATAATATTAATGTATTATTCATTCTAAATTACTATACTCTTAAAAATGGTCTGAGCTGACCTCTGTTACAGTTAATTGACATCAAGTAAAGAAGTAAAAATTCAGTATAAATAAATAAGTACTACTAATAATAATTTAATAATTAACATATAATCCATATTAAAGTATAGCTATAAAATATATTCCCCAAAGCTTCTCTCAGGGAAAATTAGCCTTATCATAATAACTCCGTGGCCATTTAATCTAAAGATGACAAATTCAATATTTGCAAAATGCAGAACGTGTTACATGCAGATTATATTAATTTATGTAATATAAATGTTAATTTTGCCCTTGTGAATGCATATGAATCGCGTGCATGGCCTGTGTTATGTCTATTATTAGCATATTAGCTTTTCAAACGCATTGATTATCTAAATTGATACCATACATAACATCATTCTCTTTACTGTCTTTTTTTTTTTTACCAATGAAGCCATTTCAGTAAACAATATGATTATTGCTCTCAGTCACAACGCGAATTCAAGGCATTTAGTGTCTTTATGTCTGACAGTTCTTCCAAAACTTCTGACATACGTTTAATATTGCTAATCTGTCATAAGCAACGTTAATTCGTTACATAACGTTAACGTTACATGTATTATTCAATCGCGGCCTATCTTCGAGCTTCATATATCGCATATACGGATTATGACTGCGTGAATATATCTTTTAGCGACTGCCAGAAGAATACAATCCACAGAAAATAAGCCATATAGACAAGACTAATTTGTATGAATTAATATATAAATCTTTATACTTTATTTACTTACCTAAATGGCCGTTGCTGTATCACTCCTCCATTTTGAGATTGCGTGCTTCCGGAAAGACCCCGCCTCCACAGCGCATGAGCGTGATTCGCCAATCAAAAGGCAGCCCGCGTTTTCCGAGGAGTCTCCGCCCATTTAGTTCGGTAATGTGTATAAATCATCAGTAACAGATCCTGCCGATAGAGGCAGAATGCCACACACTCGAAAACACCAGAAAACTGGTTCACCCACTTAGAAGGACATTCACAAAAAAAGCAGGAGATTGTTCCTGAGGCTCAAATAGATGAATCTACATTGCTTGAATTACGAGGACATGTCCTCTGTCCCCATAATCCCAAATGTCCTTATAATGTTGGTATGTAAACTGGTGAAATGTCCTTGTAATCCACCAAAACCAACACACACACACACACACACTTCTCTCTCTCTCTCGCTCTCTCAATTCAATTCAATTCAAATTAGAACTCTTATGAAACTGCTATTTTTTCATATAGTAGCCTATTTCCTGATATAGTTAACACGTTTGGAAATATTTCGAATAAAAAGGAAGAAAAACCCCCACAAAAAACAAAACAACATAAGCCTATCGGTTATACGGTGCTATCGTATATATCCATATAGCTAAGTGTTTTTAGACTATTGTTTTAGTGACGGAGGACTGTGCGTAAGACAGGTGACACAACTTTATATGAGTTCAAGTTTAAATGAAGTTTGACTGAGCATCTGTCTGCGTTTGAGTCCTTTCCCTCCAGATAACCTCACATTTATGGACATTATAGCATTTATGAAGCCTATAACCAGTGCATTAATTTGTAAATTCATGATTATAAAACATTTTTCGTGTCAGTAAAGCACACTTATCTGAATGGGTACAACTGAACCAAATTCTTTATTGAACTTTATAAAATATTATTTTAGATAACTTTAGATAACAGATCAGAATATATTTGTAAATAACCAAAAAATACATAATCTGAAAGAAATCAGGCACTTCAATGGCTAGTTTTTTGCTGTACAGTTCTTGAGTGCCATGAAATGATGAGACATGACTGCTCAGGCTCGTGCCACATACAGAAAATACTCTGCATTTAATCCAATCACTTCTCAAACATTTACACACTTAAGCCACACTTAAAAAGTCTGAACGTGAGGCGATAACTGAAGACATTACACTCACAAGAGAACTGGAGAAACACACTTACCTAGAAATAGGCAAAGATAAACGATCAAGTCACATCGCATGGTGTTTGTAAAGATAGTTCTCCACTGCACAAGAGGTTTTATCATTAATAAACACAACTGTCAGTGTTGAGCGTATCTGTCTGAATGTCAACGCTACCGCTGAGAGTGAGGACTGAGTGTTTCAGCAAACGTGTATTTAAATAACCCGTTTTTAATAATCCCGCCCTTTCTGAGTGGACATAAACGGGACTGACTGCTGACCGCACCCAAGCGCACTTGTTATAGTGACTTTGGTTTGACAGAGCTATTACAATGTGAAGGTAGTTTATGAAGACACTGCCTATGTCCCCATAATTAAAAAAGATAAAAAATCAAATGGTGTTTTTCAGGTGTAGGGCTGTTAGGGCTATAGCAAATATTTTAAAGTATAAAACCCATTACGTCCATGGAGATGGTATTATTAAACCACCAATACAGCGTCCTACGTCACGCCCTAACTCGCGCTGTATTCAACATTCATAGAGGTCGCGATGAGTTCAAAGCAGCAAAAAACTCTTCACGCCCTTTATACGAAAAAGTCAAGGCCGAGCAGAGCAGGAGCAGCGCGTGCCCATTGTGCTTTCATACTAGCAGCGTTTGTCGCGCGCAGCTGAACCGCGGCTTGTACTGCAACACAGACAAGTATCGTCATTTCTGTCACAGTTTCACATTGTGCCATGTGCTTTGATGTATGATATGACCAGCATACTCTGTGATGCGACCGTGTCCCCCTCCCCTCTGTCCCACACACATATGTAAATAACATATTATATATAGGTGGTTAACACGATAAACTTCAGCCAAGTTTTCAAGATGTGTATACGAAAAAATTGCCGACCCTGTCAGGAAAATGTATGTCTTACCCTTCTCACATTGTGTATGAGGAATATTCATTTTTGCCATCTAACAGAAGGCTGCATGCTAGATTAAATATTTTACGTAAATCTTTTGTGTATCAGTCTGTAAAATGAATAAATCAGAAGTGGGGCCTCTAGAAAAAAGAAAGGACTCACTATTCTAATGCACTGTCGCCGTGTGTTTATGCATGTGCTGTTTTTGTATTAAGGTGCATCGATTGTATTGTTTGTTTCACGATTTCACACTTACATCTACTAGCACGATAAACGTAATGCGTATTTGGCGTGTATGGTAATAAGTTGTAGGCGTGCTGTCCTGGGGGAGGGCTCTGAGCTCGGGAAGGGCCCGAACCCAGAGTACCCCCCCCGTGTGATGAGAATTCTAGTGATATGGTGGAGAAGGGGTGGTGGAGGGATGCTGCTTAACCGTCAACTAGATGGAGGTGAGACAGCTGTATTTATGTCCAAGGGTTGATTATCTAGATTGTGTACCACCTGTGTTAATTAGGCTGAGTATCTGACGTGCTCCTCCCGAACCTAGTTTATGAACTACGTTCTAAACTTCATTTAGTAGCCTAATTATCGATGTGAGTGTGAGACACACGCTGTGAGATCCAAGACACATTTTGGAAATAATTCCAACAATAATTGGATTGAATAATTGAATTGAAAAAGTAATATTAAAGCTAAAACATGCCCTATAGTTTTATTAATTTACCAGACCTTTGCATTTTGGGCAAAAACTTTTGGAAGTGATGTGGTGATGTGCATTTTATTTTTTCATATGGTGATTGTGAAACACGAAACATAACTTACATGATTTTATGGTGAAATTAGTTATTTTTAATGTTAATCGGGTCAATTTTTATCAAGAACAACACTGTGACTTTAAATCAGCTTAAGCGGCGCAGCAAAAATAGACTCGGCGCCGAAACGATCGCGGCACTGCTGCTCACGCGACGCTCACGCGCTGCTCCTGCAAGGGTGTGAATGCACTCATTTGTTAACATGCACGCCGAAGAAAATACGCGCTGCTGACGCTCGGCTCACGCTTGCGCTGGGAAACGGGCATCAGAGGCACATTATTTTTTTATTTACTTTTTTAATTGAAAAGAACAATAATTACAAACAGATTTACAGACAAAATGGGCATTAACAAACAACATTAATCATATATAGTTCTCAAAGGGCAGACATAGTTTCAAATTAGTATATGTAACAGCAATAAAGTTTTAAATCAAACAAAGAAAAACAACCTTTGTAAAAACATTCAGACATAAGTTTTTTTGTTTTTTGCAAAGGGGTCACAGAAAGCTATTGAGTATTTAATTCGTTGAAAAAAATGGCTACTGTAATAGCTTTTTCATTTGAGAGGGTACCAAGAGATGTGGCAAATGCTTTAAGTTCATTAATGTTACGACTCTAAGGATATGTGTTTGGTTTGGGGTGTTTTTGGTTTGTTTCATCTTTTTCTCAGGTAGTGTGTTTCATCTGCGTGAGTGAGTGGCAGCAGGTGTACCTGATCAACACTCAGTACATGGAGGATAAGAAGGCTTGAGTTTCAGACTGTCAGGCTAACACACATCCGTGAAGAAGACCTCTGCCAACCAGTCAGCCCAGCAGAACAGAGATAGCCCAGTCAACCAGTGGGTTGAACTTCGACTTGGAAGGTTTTGTGAGTTCAGAACAGTGTCTGACTTTTAAACCTCCTCAGTGGAGAAAGGACTGTTCACTGTGATTCATTTAGCATTGAACTTTGCTCCTTATCACTTAGCCTGAGTGTATTGTTGCTCTACTTTGTTTGCTGGTTGATTTCTTCTGAGAGAGAGTTTTGTGTTGGTTTTCTTTTGGCCCATATTGTAATAAATACACTTTTCAGTTTGTACTTTAATTTGACTTCCTGTCTTCTTTTGCCCTGGTTTATTTCTAATTATTGTTATTCCTCCTCCCCCTGGATTTACCATCTGGAGGAACGTAACAATTAACAAAGTACGGAAAGGAAGGTGTTTTCAAAAATCTGCATTTGTGAATAAAGTATTTGGCAAGTTCAAAGAGGTTATTGATCAAATAGTGTTGTGAACAATCTTTCTCAAGTACACCAAATTCAAGAGGATTTGCACATGTAATAATACATGATAGTTTACTATACACTTGGGACCAAAATCGCTTTGAGTGGTTACAATTGAAAAAAATATGCTTAGTGGTTTCTATATCAATTTCACAAAATTGACAAGAGTTTTCTCCAATATCAAACTTTGATTTGAGGAATTCTTTAGATGGTATATGTCATTCATTATCTTGAAATTAAGTTCTTTCACTTTAGGGAGACTTGGAAGAGTAAGATAATTCAGTCTCATTTCCTTCATCTCTTTCGGGTTAATATCTTTGAAAATATAGTGACGTTTAACTCGATTTGGATTAAATCTACCAATGAAGATACTTCTTATTACATATTTGTTGTTACATTTATGATCTCTAATAGACAAGTTATCCAGACAAAGAGATGGGAGGGAGAATGTCACAGAGTAGTGTGAAAGAACCCCTTTTATCAAAAGTACCATGTTTTTTGGTATGGCATTAACAACTGTGTAAAATTATTTGGGGTGGCATCAGAGGCACATGCACTGTCTAATGAAATACAGATCACAGAAATCACACGCGCCAGCACAGCCATGCAATCTGCCGACATTTTGCTGGATACAGTTGTTTTGTTGATTGACAACTTGAAAAAGTTAGTTTCCCAGTACAGAGAGGATGGGTTTGAAAAGGCTGTGACAGATGCACGTCTTTTAGCGAATGAATGTGATGCCTCTACAGAGTTTGCACAGAAGCGCAACAGAAAGCGCAAAACATTTCACGATGAAGTGAACGCTGGACAATAGGGCACCAGGACGCCCAACTTCATTTCAAACAAACGGTGTTTTATGTAATCCTTGACACCATAAGCAGTGAACTCAACACAAGATTTGAAAATCTGGGGCAGATTTCAGATAAATTTCGTTTCATTTTGCAAATGAGTGAAATGTCAAAAGAGGATTTAGAAGAATCCGCAAAGTGTTATGCAGCAACGTCGCGGGATGTGTCGAACGACCTAATTCAAGAAGTCTATAGTGTAAGCGCCCTTCTGCGTGCTAAACCGCAATTAAAAAACTTCAGAAAAACCTTGATTCATTATTCTCGAATTTGGTTGTTGCATTAAGAGGGTTTCTTACCATGCCTGTCACATTGGCCTCTGCAGAGAGGTCATTCAGTAAACTAAAACGTATAAAACATGATCACTAAATGTCACTAAATGTTTATTTAATCTCGTTGTTTAATTGATTTAGGGTCTACATACCTTGACATGTTTGTCAGTTGAGCTCAATACATAGTTTCTTTGGAATAGTTTGTTGTGAATTACTTTTGTATTTAATTCCTGAAGCATGGACTGCATAAAAGAAAAAAATAAAGTAGTATGTGACTGTATCCATTACTGTGTGCCATGTACTGTACATACAACATACACAAAATACAATGTAAAATATGTAAACAATAATACCCTTATAAAGACATCTTGGTAACTTATACTCATAAAGGTGCAAATTAGTACCTCAGAGTACAATACGAGTTTTCAGGTGTCGCTTGAAAATGATCAGGGATTCAGCGTTCTGGATGGCGGTGGGAAGTTCATTCCACCAGCCAGGAACGGTGAACGAGAATGTTCTTGAGAGTGATTTTGAGCCTCTCTGTGATGGTACCACGAGGCATCGCTCGCTCGCAGATCTCAGACTTCAGGAGGGATGTAAATTCATAATAGTGAGTGGAAGTAGGAGGGTGCTGAGCCTGTGGTTGTTTTATATGCAATCATCAGTGTCTTGAACTTGAAGCGAGCTGCAACCAGGAACCAGCGCAAGGAGACAAAGAGAGGTGTAACATTGGCACTTTTGGGTCCGCTAAAGACCAATTATGCCGCTACATTCTGAATCATCTGTAAAGGTTTGATTGTGCATGATGGATGTCCAGCTAGAAGAGCATTGCAGTAGTCCAGTCTAGAAATGACAAGGGCCTGGACAAGAAGTTGAGCTGCATGCTGTGTAAGGAAGGGCCTGATCTTTCTGATGTTGTGCAAAGCAAACCTGCAAGATCGAGCAGTTTTTGCAATGTGGTCTTTGCAAGTCAGCTGGTATCAGTAGCCATATCACCCTGCAGCCCAAGGCCGGTCACCCACTGAAGCTAAGCAGGGTTGGGCCTGGTCAGTACCTGGATCGGAGACCTCCTGGGAAAACAAGGTTGCTGCTGGAAGAGGTGTTAGTGAGTCCAGCAGGGGCGCTCACCCTGTGGTCTGTGTGGATCCTAAAGCCCCAGTATATTGACGGGGACAATGTACTGTCAACAAGCATCGTCTTTCGGATGAGACGTTAAACCGAGGTCCTAAATCTCTGTGGTCATTAAAAATCCCATGGCACTTCTCGTAAAGAGTATGGGTGTAACCCCGGTGTCCTGGCCAAATTCCCACCACTGGCCCTTGTCAATCATGGCCTCCTAATAATCCCCATACACTTGATTGGCTCTATGACTCTCTCTCCTTTCCACCTGTAGCTGGTGTGTGGTGAGCGCACTGGCACCGTTGTCCTGTGGCAGCTGTCACATCATCCAAGTGGATGCTGCACACTGGTGGTGGTTGAGGAGAGACCCTCCCCCCCACATGATTGTAAAGCACTTTAGGTGTACAGCAATACACAATAAAGTATGTCAAATGGTATGAGAAACCATGTGCCTGTATGATGGGACCCAGTGATGTAATGTGGAGAAGAGGAGGGGTCCAAGAACCGAGCCCTGGGGAACCCCGGTGACCAATTGATGTGCTTTGGATACCTCCCCAGGCCACCATGAAAGACCGACCAGTGAGATAGGATTCAAACCAGCGAAGTGGAATTCAAGTGATGTCCAGTGAAGAGAGGGTGGACAGGAGGATCTGATGGTTGACAGTGTCAAAAGCAACAAAAAGCAACAGATAAATCCAGCAGAATGAGAACAGATGATTTAAAGAATCAGCTTTTGCAATTCGCAGGGCTTCAGTGACTGAGAGTAGCACAGTCTCAGTTGAATGTCCATGTCTGAATCCTGAGGACAGAGGAGAGAGTTGAATGTTTTGAAGAGATTGTGTGTGTCAGATGCGCTGGTGATCGTGTTGTGGAAGTATGAAGCCTTAGCAGTATGGACTTCAGCAGAGAAAGATGAAAGCAAAGACTGATAGATACTCGGGTCTGACGGATCTTTTGATTTGCGCCATTTTCTCTCTGCTGCCCTGAGTTCGGACCGATGCTCACGAAAAACATCGGATAGCCAGGAGTTAGAAGGGGCAGCACGTGCTGGCCTGGAGGAGAGAGGACATATATGGTCAAGAGAAGAAGTTAAAGTGTTAGTTGCAGTGTTCACATCCAGAGCTGAGAAATGGGTAGGTGAGGGAAGAGAGGAGGACACTAGCAAGGTAAGATTTGAGGGTGAAAGGGAACGAAGATTTCGCCTAAAGGTAACTGGTAGATGTGTTGGTGGCTCTGAGGTAGCAAGATGTAGGTTAAATGTAATGAAGTATCATGAATACAGGCATGCCACAGGGGTGTGTGCTTAGCCCTGTATTATTTACCCTCTTCACTCATGATTGCGCTGTAATTCATCCTTCTAATCCTATAGTAAAGTTTGCTGATGATACCACTATTGTGGGCCTTATCTCAGAAAATGAAGAAACGGCCTAAAGAGAGTAGGTGCAACATATTGTCCAGTGGTGCGAGGACCATAATTTGGTACTGAAGACACACAAAAAAAGAGATCATTGTAGACTTCAGGAGGTCTAAGAAGACTACTCACTTTCCTTTGTACATTAATGGAGAGGAAGTGGAGGGTTAATGACATCAAGTTCTTGGTAGTCTACAAAACAATTGCTCTCACTTGGTCCATTAACACCTCACATCTGGCAAAGAAAGCACAACAAAGACTGTTTTTCCTCTGAAAAAATGAAGCAGGCTAGGCCGTCCACACAGCTCCTAGTGAATTTCTATCATTGTATCATAGAGAGTGTACTGGCCTATGGGATTATTGTTTGGTATGCAAGTTTCACTGGGGAAAATCGCAGAGAACTGTGTCGTGTGGTTAAAACTGCACAACAGATAACTGAGCAGCCGAGCCTGGCTACTGTATATGTTAGTCGATTACGCACTAAGGCCAGCAGCATTATTGTGGATCACACCCACCCAGGAAACAGAATGTTTGTCCCTTTACCATCTGGGAAGAGGTACAGGGTTTTAAAATCCAGGACAAATAGGTTAAATAACAGCTTCTTTGCAAAAGTTGTATTTTTACTAACACCTCCTATTACTACTCCTATTCCTCCACAATAATTATGTACAATCTTAATAGTTATTAAAGAGGGTGAACAGATATGCAATAATGTGCAATGTTTTTAAAGGTTTTTATGTTACTTAAGGGGTATGTTTTAATCATGTGTTTACTGTTTACTGTCATGAGAGCCGACACTCTAAATTTCGTTTTATTCTGACAATGATATTTACAGTAAGTCTACGCCTAAGTAGTGTGTGTATGTGTGTGGTGTGGTGTGTGTGTGTGGTGTGTGTACACCTAGTATTCATCACATTATGGGGACCAAATGTTCACAAGTATAGTAATCCCAGTAAATTTTGACCTCGTGGCAACATTTGTTTGGTCCCCATGAGGAAACAAGCTTATAAATCACACAGAATGGAGTGTATGGGAAATTATGAGTCAGCAAGTAGAACTTGAGTTTGAACATAAGAACATTATTGTAGGAGGGACAGAGGAGGGGGGGGGGGGGATCAACACTTATCTATAGACACAGAGTCGAATATGCTACTTCCTTGCTATTTCACAGCTCTTCGTGTTTTTGCAAAATACCACACCTTATGAATCAATTGATTAAACAAAACCAGTGCAGACACTGAGGTGTTTATCGTTTAATGAATCAACTGATCAAACACAACCAGTGCAGACACTGAGGTGTTTATCATTTTATGAATCGATTGATTAAACACAACCAGTGCAGACACTGAGGTGTTTATCGTTTTATGAATCGATTGATTAAACACAACCAGTGCAGACACTGAGGTGTTTATCGTTTTATGAATCGATTGATTAAACACAACCAGTGCAGACACTGAGGTGTTTATCGTTTTATGAATCGATTGATTAAACACAACCAGTGCAGACACTGAGGTGTTTATCGTTTTATGAATCGATTGATTAAACACAACCAGTGCAGACACTGAGGTGTTTATCGTTTTATGAATCGATTGATTAAACACAACCAGTGCAGACACTGAGGTGTTTATCGCTTTATGAATCGATTGATTAAACACAACCAGTGCAGACACTGAGGTGTTTATCGTTTTATGAATCGATTGATTAAACACAACCAGTGCAGACACTGAGGTGTTTATCGTTTTATGAATCGATTGATTAAACACAACCAGTGCAGACACTGAGGTGTTTATCGTTTTATGAATCGATTGATTAATCACAACCAGTGCAGACACTGAGGTGTTTATCGTTTTATGAATCGATTGATTAAACACAACCAGTGCAGACACTGAGGTGTTTATCGTTTTATGAATCGATTGATTAAACACAACCAGTGCAGACACTGAGGTGTTTATCGTTTTATGAATCGATTGATTAAACACAACCATTGCAGACACTGAGGTGTTTATCGTTTTATGAATCGATTGATTAAACACAACCAGTGCAGACACTGAGGTGTTTATCGTTTTATGAATCGATTGATTAAACACAACCAGTGCAGACACTGAGGTGTTTATCGTTTTTTTTTACTTCACACACAAAACCACAAACATGCACACAAACATGCAAAACATTGCACATCTCTTAACTCATATAAAAGTGCTATTTTTGCCTATAGTAGCCCAACTCTACAAACAAACATCAAATGATTAGCCGACCAAACTACACACGGATATGAAAAATGTAAAACACTGTTTTCTGATTTCTGAGCCAAGTGGATTTTGAATGCAGCTTCCAAAAGACAAAAGAATAAATGACACGTTCAGATGAGATTTTGTTCACTTGCTCGCTGGCTGAATTATCTGATGAATTCTCTCAGCAGATACAGCAAAGTGCAGAAGTGCATACGAATGTAAGATATTCAGTTCACAGTGTAAACAGCTTCAGTGATTTTAATGGGAGTTTTTCACAGTGCCTGAACTCTGGCTAGACTAAATGTAAATGTTCTTAGCTCTCTGTAAAATTAAAGTGTAAATTACAATATCGTTTTTAGATTCACATTACACACAATGTGATATATTTTTTACAGTTGGTTTGATATCTTTAAATCAAATGTTGTTGTTTAATGATTTGTAATATTGCATACATTAAAAGTTGTACAATTATCATAAAACACATAAAATGCTAATTCCAAAAACAGAGCCTTGTGCAATAACAGGGATGTTTTTCTGAACATTTTAGTATGGGTTTTACAGTATAATGTCACGTACTTAAATTGTTTAATTAATTTAAATGGTCAATTTTTTACAATTATTCTCCTGGAAATTAAGCCTTGTGCAACATAACGGGCATATATTTATGTCTATCTTAGTTAGTTTGGGCTCAAAACATAACAGCCGTAAAGAGTTTAATTGGTAAAAAACCTGAATGCGTAATCAATATCAAACGTCAAACTAACTTCCCCGAGGTGATCCACCTCACACATGTCCTCACACCTGTCAGACTAGTCCTTCCGTTTAAAACCATTGGTCTAGAGTGTATCCATGACAACCAGAGATCAGGCTCCTGCCTCCACCACACCCAGTGTAATAAGTGGCAAAAACTTTTCTGCTTGTTTTTCGTAATTAAGTCAATGACTTCTCAAAAATGTAGACACTTAAGCTGTACTTAAAAAGGTCTGAACGTGAGGCGATAACTGAAGACATAACACTCACAAGAACTGGAGAAACACTTATCACTTACCATTAGTGAAACATATCCAAAGACAAACGATCAACTCGCTTCGCATTGTGTTTTAAAGGAAACGTGTCCACTGCACTGAAGAGGTTTTATGATTAATTAAACTAAAAAAAGCAGCGTTGAGCATGAACCTGATGAAGCTGCGCGCTACAGTGAGACGATGCTGAACTGAGTGAGTCAGTTACTTTGATAATATCAAACAGCCCCGTCCTCAACCCCCTGGCCTGAACATTAGTGTTAATATTACAAGGTTAACACTCCTAACAGTCACTTCTATGCCATTTCAAAGCACGGTCTGTTTTTAGAAAATACAGAATCAATTGATTAAACACAGCCGTCGGGTGTGCAGACACTGAGGTGTTTAGGCCTATTGGTTTGTTTAAGTTTTTTTTAAGTAGCATATCTAAACTTCACACACAAATCCACAAACATGCACAGAATGAATTTAGTTTATGCGGTGCTCAGTGGTTAGGAAGGAACAAAAGGAAGGAACTACAGGAACTTGTCCTACTTGTCTAAAACTTGTCTTGAGGACACGTGCTTTCTCAGACTTGAGTGGTATCATTTATATTAGGCTACCGCTACATTGACCTATTCAAATTAGGTTCTGTTAATGCAACATTTCAAGACCGCCCACTGTTTTGTAAGCCAGTTTAATTACACCATAAATCCCATTTTTCCCATTTCAGCTTATGTAACACTTTCGCTGACTTCACCATACATTATTAGCTTATGATTTGTATATGATAATTGATGTTAATTGTATTTTAACATATAGGCTACATTTAGAGTTTTAGAACAGGTGTTGTCAATATATCATAAAACGCTAATGAAATAATAATACTCATTATTTAAAAGGCAGATATATATTTTGGATGCTGCTGAAGACATTACACGTAGAGATCTTGTTAAAATTTCAACGTTGATTTACAAGTTTGTCAATCATTTTATCCATTGTTTCAGACAGTGTTGAAACAACAGCTGATATTATTTAAATCCCATTTCAACAATGAAGGTAGTTGTTTGTGCTTGATTACCTCCACTATATTATTTCTCTCTCTTCTGCCTTTCACAAGCTGATGAAGAGGAGGGGCAGATGCTCATGTGTCTGCAGCTCTATTATGCCAATCACTGATGTTTCATATAGGCTAGATGTTTCAGAACGGAGTTTACCCTGCTCCTGTCTGATGCTCCTGTCTGAATATCTTTGACTTGGTGAAGCAAGCCAGGTTGACACAACTTTATATGAGTTCGAGTTTAAATGAAGTTTGACTGAGCATCTGTCTGCGTTTGAGTCCTTTCCCTCCAGATAACCTCACATTTATGGACATTATAGCATTTTTGAAACCTATAATCGGTGCATTTATTTGTAAATTCATGATTATGAAACATTTGTCATGCCAGTAAAGGACACTTATCTGAATGAGTACAACTGAACCAAATTCCTGAATGAACTTTAGAAAATATTATTTATTAGAGATAACAGATCATAATGTACACTATATTGGCAAAAGTATTGTGTCACCCCTTCTAATGAAAGGTTTGACTTTAGTAATTTCCATGAGTACAAATCTTAATGTTGAAGCATATAATGATATTCTAGGGAATTGTGTGCTTCTAATTTTATAGCAACAGTTTGGACAGGACCCTTTTCTATTCTAACATGACAGTGTCTCTGTGTATAAGACAAGGATCAAAGAGAAATGATGATTCAGTCAGTGTGGAAGAACTTGACTGGTCTGCAGAAAGACAAGTCCTAATCCCAGCTGAACACCTCTGGTGTGACTTTAAATACAGACCTTGAGCCAAAAACTCATCACCAAACACCAGTGACTTGTACACATGGGTACAGTCATTTCATACACTTCAAAACTGTTGCAACAGAGGTGGAAATACAATTTTGAAGTACATGAATAATGTTTATATCAGTGTTGCCACAGTTTGGAAGTGAGTGCCCATGGTTCTTGGGTGGGAACTGGTTTAACCAGCTGCAAGGGGAAGGGGCGTCGTTCCATGGGCAGAAAAAACATCTGGAGGAAGCTCTCAACTTCATACACAAAACCACAAACATGCACACAATAGGACACTTAATGAGTCTGAGACTCCAACACACTCCTGTCATGACTGTTGTTCTTCAAACAATGTATCTGCAGACTGTCTTTACTCCTCCCTGAGTTGAATGTGAGCTTGTTTTGAACTGAAGCGGTTACATAAACTCAGATACTCGGTCAATAGCTTGTGTTTACTGAGCAGCCCAATTTAGTGCGAGCCGAGAGAGGAGTTAGACTAGCGAGGTCTGGTCCGCTGCTTCGGCTGTTATAGCTGTGCTGTTTTGTGATTTCAATGACACATGTCATTTTTGTTTTATAAAGACACATTACTAAAGCAAACACTGTATAACGCTAGCTGTTGTGAGTGTTTTAGGTCATTGATGAGTGAAACAATGTGTTAGTTGGTTAAAAGCCTTTGCTAGAGTTATGAAGGAAGGAGTTGATGTGTGTCAACACTTGAGTTTTGATAGTTTTAGTGCATTTTAAATGTCAAATTAATTGCTGTGCCAAGATGAAAGCTGGTCACGAGAACTGTGCGACGACCTTTGAAAAAGGATCTAAATATTGAGAAATGTGTCCAAGCGGTTGTAAAAAAAATAAAAAAATAACCTGTGCTAGATGAAATCACTGACTGTGTGGAGCTAAGACGTGAAGGAAGGAAACGAGAAGCACTCAGGTGTCACGATCAGACCACAATATACAGACAGCCTCCTTAATGTCGACATTAAAGCAAACGTGGATCCTATATTTACTTTCTTAATGCATGATTCACACGGCCCATCAGGTTATAGAAGGCTACCGCTGTTATTGTTGCTTAAAAATACATACATCGTTCACTTTACTGAACAATGGCAAACATAGCTTTTTATTAGCTCTCTAATTACCATAATCAACATGATATGTGACACAATCATGATATAATCTATATTAATTTACCCAAAAAGCTTGTCCTTGTTCATATAGTAACAGCGGATTATAAAGGCTTGGCGTTAAAGTATCACTGAAGCAGTGTTAAAGTTATGAGATAATTCTGTGATTAATTAAGTGCTGATTGAGCATTAGTGATGAACACATGCTGTTATCAAGCAGAATCACTGAAGAAAAGAGAAACACAAGAACTGACTTCAGTCACAGCCTTAGATCAGCCTAACATGGTTTAGCTGTGAAGCTGGTGATGCTGTTTGTGGAGTTGTTTAATCAGATCTTGAGAGATTTAATGTCTTCTTGTATTTGAGTTGATTTCATCTGTGGCTGAAGTCAGTTGGAGTTCTTGTGTTTCTCTTTTCTTCAGTGATTTTGCTTGTTAACAGCATCTGTTCATCACTAATGCTCAATCATCATTAAATTAGTTACTTAATTAGCTCATTAACTTTGACTCTGCTCCAGTGTTATTTAGAGAGGGACCAAATGTTCTCTCAGTAGAGTTAATTTTACTCTGGTGAGTTTACTGTGTAGGTGTTATTTCAAGTTCATTTACAAGTGTTTTCTCAACCTTTTTAACCACTGTTAAGTGTTAAAATAACAGCTGATATTGTTTAAATCCCATTTCAACAATGAAGGTAGTTGTTTGTGCTTGATTACCTCCACTTTCTATATTATTCTCTCTCTCTTCTGTCTTTCACAAGCTGATGAAGAGGAGGGGCAGCAGCTCATGTGTCTGTGTTAATGTTTCAGAACGGAGTTTACTCTGCTGCTGTCTGAATATCTTTAGACCGGAAATTCTTCAGTCATGCCATTAAAACACACTCATCTGTGTACAGCTAAACCTAATTCTTCAATGAACTTTGGAACATATTATTTATTAGCCAAACAGAGCTAAAAAGTCTAAGAGACAAAGAAGAAAATCGAGCACTTTAATGACTAGTTTTTGCTGATGTGCCAAGCTGGTCTGGAGACTCTGGAGAACCATGACTTCAATAATTTCAATAATTACTCCAATAATTTCTCAAACATTATTATAAAAACAAAAATACACTCAGCCGTAATTAAAAAGTCTGAGCGTGAGGCAATGACTGAAGACATTACACTCACAAGAGAACTGGAGAAACACACTTACCTAGAAATAGGCAAAGATAAACGATCAAGTCACATCGCATGGTGTTTGTAAAGATAGTTCTCCACTGCACAAGAGGTTTTATCATTAATAAACACAACTGTCAGTGTTGATCTGTCTGAATTTCTAACTGCGTATGCTACCGCTGAGAGTGATGATGACGACGGACTGTTTCAGCAAATCTGTTTTAAATACACACGAGCTTGCACAGTAGTTTGTGGCCCGGACTCAAATTTGCATAAAGACAATGTGTGTGTGTGTGTGTGTGTGTGTGTGTGTGTGTGTGTGAAATGATTCAGCAAGTAGAACTTGAGTTTGAACATAACATTATTGTGGGAGGGAGTTAACGTTTGTCTATAGTCAGACACAGAATCGAATATGTAACTTCTTTACTATTTCAAAGCTCTTTCTGTTTTTACAAAATACCACACCTATGATTCAATTAATTAAACACAACCAGTGCAGACACTGAGGTTGTTATCGTTTTTTTTATAGCTTAACTTCACACACAAAGCCACAAACATGCACACAACATGCAAAACATTGAGCATCTCTTAACTCTTATAAAAGTGCTAGTTTTGCATAAAGCAACTCTACAAACAAACATACATGCAAAAAAATGATTAGCCAAACAAAGACCAACTACACTCAAATATGAAAAATATAAAACACTGTTTTACATTGAGGCTAGACCAGCCAATGGGCATGCACAGTCATAAGCGTGTTATGACTATTCATAAGCATTGGCTCTTCTAGCCTGAACAATTTTCTGAAACTTGAAAGTTTCTAAACACTATTTGAGCATAAGAAACAACATTCATGGAGCAGTTCATTTCAGATTTGGTTGCTGATGTGAAATATGTAATTATTCGAGAGTTCAACGAGCTGTTTTTGAGATTTCAGGATTCCCTCATTCATTCATTTATAGGACTTGTTCTTGTTGGAGCTGCCCGAGGCAATGCAAATATGGAGCTAGAGTGAACAGACTTTCCTTGAAAGGGACTTTGATCATTAATATCTTGTACAACAGCCTCATAAAGGCTCTGCATGATTTGTGCGGAGGGATGCATATGAATATGAATGTTTTTCAATACAATTTTAGTTAAGCGGTGCTGACCTCTCTGTATGGTAATAAAAAGTATTGATGAGACGCCCAGTAATTCCACTTTACGGAGCTGAGAAGAGAGAACTAAATGATTTAAACAAGTACACAGCGAATAACGATAAGATTTATACACATTACAGAGCATTTTCTATAAGTATAGTTTTGTTGCTTTTTGTTAATTAACAAACTATGCTGCAGTGTAAAAAGTGAACCTGTGAGGGTATTTCTGTCTGATATTACATACAATTATAGTTGTGTAGTTGTAACCTGTTTCAATCAAGGTTATGTAACACAGAAGAGGATGTTATTTCAATGTGAATACGTTACGTTGACACAACATACAATTTCCAATAAAGCTCAGAACAAACGTGTTCAAAACACTCACACCTGCTCCATGCTGTTTAGCGAATATTAGTTCAATGAAAAATTATGATTTGAATTTATTATATATTTTAAGTTGCAGCAAAGTGAAAATCACAAATGACAGCGCTACCCTTCAGCACAATAGTAACCACTCTATAAAATATATATATATACAGTGCTCAACGTAAAAAAGTACACCACTTTGAAAAGTTACATTTTAAACAATATCTCAATGAACACAAAAACATTTTCCAAAATGTTGACAAGACTAAGTTTTATATAACATCTGTTCAACTTATAACATGAAAGTAAGGTTAATAATATAACTTAGAGAATCTAAGAGAGACATCTCACAGAGACGTCCAGGTCGTCCACGGAAGTTAACACCTCGTCAGGAGCGTCTTCTGATGAGAAGGGTTGAAGAAAATCGACATGCAAGTTCACTGCAGTTATCTAAAGAAGTAGAAAGTCAAACTGGGGTGACTATTTCCCGTGACACAATACGGCGTACACTGCAGAGGAATGGCATGCATGGGTGCTGTCCACGAAAGAAGCCTCTCCTAAAGCCCAGGCACAAAAAAGCCCGCCTAGAGTTTGCCAGGGCCCATGCTGACAAAGATGAAGACTACTGGGACTCTATACTCTGGAGTGATGAGACCAAGATAAATGTTTTTGGAACTGATGGCTTCAAAACTGTATGGCGTCGCAAAGGTGAGGAACACAAAGAAAAATGCATGGTGCCTACAGTGAAACATGGTGGTGGCAGTGTCCTTATGTGGGGCTGCATGAGTGCTGCTGGTGTCGGGGAGCTGCATTTCATTGATGGCATCATGAATTCACAAATGTACTTGCTCTATACTGAAAGAGAAGATGCTACCATCACTCCGTGCCCTTGGTCGTCGTGCACTTTTCCAGCATGACAATGATCCTAAACACACATCTAAGGCCACTGTTGTATTTCTGAAGAAGAACAGGGTGACAGTGATTCAGTGGCCAAGTATGTCTCCTGATCTGAACCCAATCGAACACCTATGGGGAATTCTGAAGAGACAAGTTGAGCATCACTCTCCATCCAGCATCCAATCTCTAAAAGAGGTCATTCTTGAAGAATGGAAAAAGATATATCTGGCAAAATGACGCCAACTTGTTCATTCCATGCCTAGAAGACTTGGTGCTGTTATTAAAAATCATGGAGGCCATACAAAGTACTAGATTTAGTAGTTTTTGTTGTGGGGTGTACTCATTTTTGCATCACCCTAATTTGAGTAAAACTGAAAAATGTGTAATCTAAGTTATATTATTAACCTTACTTTCATGTGTAACAACCATATTTTAATAGCAGTTAGTTATAGTTTATAACTACAGCCTCTGATAACAGTAGTGAGGAAACGTAAGCAAATCTATGGCCCTGTGCAAATGATCCAACACTTAAACCACTCTTCTACTGTAAACAATTCAACTGCAACCAAAGAGAATGACAGCTGATTAAGGAAACTATGACTCAGGCTTGGGAGGAACTCCCAAGGTGAGGGGTGCAGATACAGTAACATTCAGCAATACACTTTAAGAAAAAATTACTTTCATTACACGACTGTAAAGATATCTTACAGTAGATGAAAATCACTAGAAGAGAAAAGTTCAAAGAACAAGCAACTTAATATAAAGTTACAGTTTTTTATTGCTAACAGAATATAATGCCATAATGTTTCACAGGTTTAACCATATTCTCATTCAGAAAACACAAACACACAATATAATTAACTCGAGCATCAAACACAGCACACATTTATCATGCGTCAACATTCAGTATCAAAACTGATGACACACAGCTCAGGATCTCAGGATGATATGAACAAGAGCACAAGTGATTATGTGTTTTGGAAAATCAATACTGGTAGTGGGAGACAAAGAAGAGGAAATAAAAATGAAGGGGATGAGGTCAAAGTTCATTTGTTCCTGATGAAATACAAAACACTGTGGTTGTGTATGTTCTTCTGCATGGACTGACCATGAGGGACGTTGGCCTACAGGCACATTTACAAGGTTTCAATACTACTGACACATACAATATAATTACTATTAATTTTCCAAAACACAATCACTTGTGCTCTCTCATATCATCCTGATATTCTGACCTGTGTTTTTTGCAGAAAACACTCAGCACATTGGAAAGTGTGTGAAAGGTGAAACGTGTTAAAGGTTTTGAGAAACATGTCTTTGTTTTGAGAACTGTATGAATGGTTTGGAAAATTAGGCAAAATTAATCAGTTATAGTGTGTTAGCAATCAAGAAAAACTGAGTTATTGAAGGACAGACATGATCTGCTTTGGCTTTCCTTAAAATTGCAGTATTTGGTCTGTAAACTTCTTCACGAGCTTCAAAGTAAACAGAAAACACCCTTCACATGCAGTGTGCAAACAAACTACAGGGACAGATTAGGACACAAATCAGTGAGGACCTGCTGTTTCATTGTTTTCTTGTGTTACAGGTGTGTGTGTGTGTGTGTGAGATCATTTCCACCCTGAGCAGCGTCTCACACATGCATGAATGAGAACAAAGGCCAAGCTAAAGATACATTCATTCAGGAATGCAAGGCATGTTCAAATCCAATGAAAGTCTTCCAGTCTTTTAAGATAATGCAAGTGTTTATGATCATAATGAGCTGAGATATGAACTCATGTTCGGTTTCTGCATGACACAATAACGCTGATTTGCCTGCTGTTCTGTTGTGATCTGAATATTTTTCCTGGGGCTGTCAGCTTTTCAGCCTCAACTTTACTCTGAATACATCTTTAATGTGACAGTATCTTAATGTTAATAATGATAAATGACTGTCTGTGAGCCTTTCCTGACGTCCCATGTCAAAGTTTCTGCCAAGAAATGCCAGAACATGTGGCAATAACTGAAACAGGAAATGTATATTCATATTTGATTTGCTCTCTTCAAACTATGTTTTTGTGTGTTTACAATATTAAAGTGTTTAATTTGATCAGCTGCTTTCTGACAGATAAACAATCTTTGCAGTCAAAATTATATTCTCTTCTGATAAAATCAAACTAAAGCCAGAAAACACACGAATCCTAACAAATACATTTAGGCAGAAGTGAAAAGTTATTGTTAGCATGATGTAACATGTTACTAGCATGTTTTAGTACACAGTCAGCATGATTTAACATGGTTTAGCTGTGAAACAGTTTTTTTTCATTGATTTCAGTTTAATTTAATGTTACAACCCTTCTTTGAATGTTAAACGTCTAAGGACTAGGAAGGGGAACATTAGACCAGTTTGGACCACTGTCAACATTAAAGTCTGTGTGTGAGAATGAGTGTAACTAACACCAGAGAGTAATCAAGCCAACTTGGTTTATTATTATAAATTGTGACAGTCATCGACACAAAACAATTTGAATATATAAAAATAAACAAAGTAACTAGACACAGGCAACCTATTAGAGAACTGGGGAGAATGAAGGGAGCCTGGACCGTGCCAAAATAACAGAACCAGAAGAAATCTTACTAACCCATTTCAATCTAATTCTGAACTAAGAAAAGAAAAATGTAAAAAGAAAACAATCTTCAACGTCGTAACTCAACTACACTACCTAACCAAACAAAAACATACAGGAAGTGGCACAAGTCCCTAACCTAGGGTGTCTAGACAATGAAATAAACCTAAATGTGCACCATGTAAGTCACGTGACATCTTACCTACCCCCTTCACCTCCAATCCAGTTTTACCAGAACTTTGAGAAGCTTCCTAAGGCTTTCAAGTCTCAAAGGACAAAGGCTTCAGGATAGCAAAATAGGTAAGGTGTTTAACATGGCCGTTAAAGCACATTATAAAGTAAAACAATCAAAAGAACACAAAATTGACGACAAAGCACAGCACAAGTTCACAAAGACCACGCTCTAATAGACCCCTTCACGGTATACGTCACAGGAAAATTTGAAGTTCGCAGTGCGCATGTCGGGGTCAGAACGTTCATTCCATCCCATTGTGTTAACCAGAGAATTTCTCGTCAAGACAAAACTTAGGGCTGTGACGGTGGCAGATTTTTACCACCGCGGTGGTAATGGACCAACTACTACAGGTGGCGCGGTGTTGTGATATATATATATATATATATATATATAATTCTGAAACGCAAAAATAAATAAATGAGGCTCAATCATCTATTAACAAACATACGTGTTTATTTTAGCACTTACGTCAGTCAACACTCAGCCTGCAAAACACTAAAATAAATATCAAATAAATAATACAGTTAAATAGGAAAGTAGCCTTAAATGAGAAAGTTAAATACACCCGGTGTGTGACGTCACGTGCACTACCGCCGGTGGCGAGGTTGTCACGGCCACCATCACAGCCCTAGACAAAATGCCTACTTGTTGCGTCGTGGACTGTGAAAATCGCACCAGTTCTGGAGTCAAGTTTTTCAGGATTCCTGCAGGATCTCATCCGTTTCAAAAAATAGACGACATCTGTGACTGCAAGCTATTAAACGGGCAGACTGGGACAATACTACGATCAAAGAGGCTCGTGTTGGTAGCGCTCACTTCATATCAGGAAATGTTAAAGTCATCCTTTATCATCCCTTTCTGTTTGCTTAAACTCGAAAGCCTGGATTGCATGAACAGTTTTCTGTAGTTAAGCTATGCAAGTTAATAGTGTTGTAAATGTCATGGACCTGTGTCATGCTACAGACGTAGCCAGCTGCTAGTAGTTAGCCGCAGGCTAGCGCCAACATTGTGCCAACAACGGTAGAGTTAAGCCATGATAAGTAAATAAATGTTTTCTGTAAACTGTAGACTGATTTAATAGTTAGGTGAAGTTTGATATCTGGCATAAATTGTGACCTGTGGCATGCTACAGACTTAGCAGATAGCAGACTAGCTTTACATTAGCGTTTTCACTATGACAACAGTAGATCGTGTGCAATTCTTTTTTGTAGGAGAGGCATCACTTGACTCCAGTAGTCCTGAATTTGTGCCCTCCTTGTTTGTGTACACAAAACAAAGCCAGACACCTAAGACAAAAATGGAAAGGTACAAATAATAATAAAAAAGTATCTTATCTATCTATAAGGCTTGTCTGTTTCTCCTTGACACAATATGCCGGTCTATTAGCCGCGCCATTTTTCTGACCCCAAGCTGCGCGCGCACCCAACCTAGGCTTCCGATGTTTACAAACATTGAAGGGGTCTATACACTGGCGTTTCCCTTTTATAGCACGGCTGGACATCAATCAGCAAGCGTGATTGAACACTCCCCCCTCACGTCATCACACCCAATTAACTCGTCCCGAATGATTGACAAGCGAGACGGCCAATCTGCACGCCACCTGCGACAGTGAAAGTAGAAGAGAGAGAAAGGACAGGAAAACCCGGAAAAAGAATAAACAGAAAAATACTCAAACAATAACTCAGCGTCACATATAGGGACGTAACAATAATAACACTTGTTGTGTTTGTGCTGGTCAGGTGAAGTACAGACTGACAGAGACTTTAGGAGATCAGACCAAACACATCTTCTGGATCAGGTAATACGACTGACGATGGGAGATAGCTTTTATTTCATATCTGACCATCAAAGTGACACATGAAGACTTGATATGACATGCGCAGGCAAAATTATCAGTGTATTTAATAAAACAAATTGAAATAATACTCCTGAAAATAACCTCTTCAGAAAGAGTTAATTATTTCAATAACCATGTCCTTGTCATTTCAGGACACAATTTCAGTAATTACCTTTATTCTATATAACTCACAGATATATTTTGTAATGCTTCAAAATGAATCTGTTTGAAGTGGTTCACTGTCAGAGCAGAATATACAGACAGCCTCCTTCACATCACCATGAAAGCACACTTGAACCCTGTCTTCACTTTCTTAATAGATGTTAATTGACACGGCTCATCTGGCTATTGAAGGCCACATCGTTTACTTTACTGAACAATACAAAGTTTTATTTGCTCTCAAATAACCATCTTCAACATCATATGTGACAAAATCCTGTTCCTTGTTTATTTCAATCACTTTGTCATTCCATACTTTTAGCCAATTCTCTTTATTTTATATAAACATTGCACTTTAATGTACTTG
>JAPDDL010000744.1:0-5000 GCA_027422435.1 Schizopygopsis pylzovi
AAAACATTATTTCTGTATTTGTAACTGCAGGTTAAATACATTCATGTCGTGTGTAAATACATCTATAACACTTCAGATGAAGCTTCTGCGTTTCCTCTGCATTGCAAATATTAATTTAGGTGATACTGATTTAATTTGCCTGGTAACAGCCCACATGTGTTATTATTCTAAATAACTGATTCCTTTAATTAAAAACAACTAGTTTGAGGTTTATAGGCCTATCCCAGGGGTGTCAAACTGCAGAGCCCTGCCGAGTTTAGTTCCAGCCCTGCTCCAACACACACACCATGTAGTTTTCACATACGCCTAAATGATTAGTTTAGCTGGATCAGATGTGTTTAATTAGGGTAATAAACAGTGCAGGGCTGTGCCCCCAGGAACTGAGTTTGATACGCTTGGTCTATCACATTTTTTCATCCCTCCCACTGTTAAAATATAACTAAGTAATTTTTACTCCGAGTACATTTTAAATGAGCTACTTTTTACTTTTACTTGAGCAGATTTTTAGACTGGTGCTTATGAACTTGTACTTAAGTAAATGTTCATTAATGTAATGGTACTCTTACTTGAGTAGAATATTTTCGTACTCTTTCCACCTCTGGGTATCTGTTAGTGGTTAATGTTGTATTATTGTGACGTGTAAAAGGGTTTCGGGTAAGTTTGTGGGGTTATTGTGCAGAAGAGTAGATGATCATTACATGATATATTACTTTATTTATAAACTAATGTTAGAGCACTTTTCAGCACAGTGACAGTCTGTTCACTAAGTGTTTAGTACGAGTACGTCTGCGTATGCTATTGTAGCTATATTATAAAATATGAAACATGTATATCAAAATTAATTGTTAAATATAAGAAATATACAGTATATGTCCATATATGTGTGTATGTACTGCATGACTAAATATATGTTTAATATATTTGTACACATGCAGTACCATATTTTATCTATATATTATAAAGTATATTACTGAATATAAAATTACATATATTGTGATATATGAGTAAATATAATGTCACATATTTTTCAATATAAGAAAAGTGGTAATTCCTTATGTACAATTTAATATATCATAATATATTTACACAATATATTATTCTGTATAATTTCTAATATACCATTATGTTGTTTAATATAGACTTACATTGTAGGAAGTGGTTCCTGGTGCTGGGAACAATGTTGGTGAAAGTGACTGTGGAAATCAACAGACATGAACAGTGTGATTCTCATGATCCTGCATCCATTCCTAACACATTTCTAATATGATGTTCTCCATGATATGAGATGATGATGGACTGGTTTCTGAGAGCAGATGAATCTCCAGGACTTTACCTCTGTCTGAGATCTTCTTGAGCTCCTCTTTGCAGAAATCCTCCAGTTTGTCTCTCAGCTGATGAACAGATTCTCTCAGATCATCAAAAGAGACGAGAGAACTGAAGAGATCATCATTCACGTCTGTAGATTCAGGAGGTGCTGAGAGAGACTGGAAACTCTACAGAAAACACAAATCAAAACTCATCAGCTCCACACTTCACCCAATAACCTGCACCAACATCAGATTTGACTGATCTTTATTAACTCAATCCAGCACTTTCACAGCATCAGCTTCATTCTTCTCATATTCATTATATCACATTACAGCGACAGATTCTAGTATTTGACACTTGCACTATATGTGAACTATCTAGGAAATAGTTTGGATGATAAAACATCTGCTAAGAGCATACATGTCCATCTAACAGCTCAAGCACATCAATAGAGACTCATTGAGTGTGTTTACTTGGACCCTCTTCATGTGATTATAATGTGATTTTGGAAATATTGTGATTAAGCTAATTGCAGCAAGCATAATCGTATTAACATCGATTTTAATAGAAATATACAGGCATGTAAACACCTTAATCGAAGTATTGCCGATCTGACCAAAGTGCGCATGCGCTTGATACATACATGAATGATGTGACACGCACCTTTAATAATACACAGATTGTAAAAGCATTGTATTTCTGGGGAAAACACAACTCGCTGCCACCAGTCTCTGTTCCTTACCCTCATCCACAGCAGCGTAAGCAAACAAACTTTCATCATATTTCTATGGTGTCGAAAAGCGTGGAAAACTAGGGCTGGACGATATGGCCAAAATTTACATCACAATATATTTCTTAATTTCAGGCGATACGATATAATTCCAATATCAATATGAACACTATTTAAAAAAAGCCTCATAAAAACTGCCAAGAATGCCCACAACAGATGTTTGTACCTACAAACTTATGAAAAATGAATTTGCCAACTCTATGACAGCACAAATACATTTCTTTATTTCCTTCATGCAAACAAGAAATGTGAAAGCACTGTCAAATATACATCTCAGACTCATCTTATTAATATGAATATATCTAACTTCAAAATATAGGCTAAAATACACCACATACACTACCAGTCAAAAGTTTTTGAACAGTAAGGTTTAGTTTTTTTAAAGAAGTCTCTTCTGCTCACCAAGCCTGCATTTATTTTATCCAAAATACAGCAAAAACAGTAACATTTTGAGATATTTTTACCATTTAAAATAACTGTTTTCTATTTTAAAATGCAAGTTATTCCTGTGATTTCAAAGCTGAATTTTCAGCATCATTACTCCAGTCTTCAGTGTCACATGACTCTTCAGAAATCATAATAATATGCTGATTTGCTGCTCAAGAAACATTTATTATAATGTTGAAAACAGCGGAGTAGAATCTAAAATATAAATCTTTTGTAAATTCCTTTATCATCCCTTTTGATCAATTTAAAGCATGCTTGCTAAATAAAAGTATTAATTTCTATAACCCCCCCCCCCCCCAAAAAAATTACTTACAAGTGAGTTACTGCAGAAAACAAACCAAAAATTCAGCAACAACAAAAACAAGTTCTGCTCAAGTCCACTATGATCTGTTCTTCTAGATCTGTGTTACCTGCAGGATCTGCTCAAGTCCACTATGACCCTGTTCTTCTAGATCTGTGTTACCTGCAGGATCTGCTCAAGTCCACTATGACCCCGTTCTTCTAGATCTGTGTTACCTGCAGGATCTGATCAAGTCCACTATGACCCTGTTCTTCTAGATCGGTGTTACCTGCAGGAACTGCTCAAGTCCACTATGACCCTGTTCTTCTAGATCGGTGTTACCTGCAGGATCTGCTCAAGTCCACTATGACCCCGTTCTTCTAGATCTGTGTTACCTGCAGGATCTGATCAAGTCCACTATGACCCTGTTCTTCTAGATCGGTGTTACCTGCAGGAACTGCTCAAGTCCACTATGACCCTGTTCTTCTAGATCTGTGTTACCTGCAGGATCTTCTCAAGTCCACTATGACCTGTTCTTCTAGATCTGTGTTACCTGCAGGATCTGCTCAAGTCCACTATGACCCTGTTCTTCTAGATCTGTGTTACCTGCAGGATCTGCTCAAGTCCACTATGACCTGTTCTTCTAGATCTGTGTTACCTGCAGGATCTTCTCAAGTCCACTATGATCTGTTCTTCTAGATCTGTGTTACCTGCAGGATCTGCTCAAGTCCACTATGATCCTGTTCTTCTAGATCTGTGTTACCTGCAGGATCTGCTCAAGTCCACTATGACCCTGTTCTTCTAGATCTGTTTTACCTGCAGGATCTGATCAAGTCCACTATGACCCTGTTCTTCTAGATCTGTGTTACCTGCAGGATCTGATCAAGTCCACTATGATCTGTTCTTCTAGATCTGTGTTACCTGCAGGATCTGATCAAGTCCACTATGATCTGTTCTTCTAGATCTGTGTTACCTGCAGGAACTGGATGTGATCCTGTGTGTGTGAAAGCTGCTCCAGCTCAGCGTCTCTCCTCCTCAGATCATTGATCTCCTTCTCCAGTCGCTCCAGTCGTCCTTCAGCTCGACTCACTTCTTTCTTTTCCTGATCTCTGATCAGCCGTATCAGCTCAGAGCGGCTTCTCTCAATGGAGCGGATGAGCTCAGTAAAGATCCTCTCACTGTCCTCCACTGCTGTCTGTGCAGAGCGCTGTTAGGACACACAGTGATTCAGGCTTCAGTGAGTCTGAACTGAGACTGAGACAAACTTCTCTTCTTCTCCAGACTCACCTTATGAGACTCCACCGCCTCTCTCAGCTGCTGGAGATCTTTCTCTCTCTGCTGGATTCTCTGCTGGAGTGTCTTCTGCGTCTCCTTCAGCTGCTTCTGCAGGACAAACAGATGATAGTGAATCTCACAGAAAACTACAGGCACTTAATCATCGTGTGAACAGATGAATCCAGGGAAAGTAGGATGAGGCAATTTAAAGGTCACTTTATTTAACTGATAACTGATGGCTGTAGGTTCAAACTCCAGAGGAGGATCGGCTTCAATAATCGAAATGAAGCTATAAATTACTAAAATCATCTGGATTCAGTCAGATTTACTGTGAGCGCTGATATAAAGTTACAGGACAACAGCACTTAAGTTTCGTTTCTCTACACTGATTCTTCCTGGTTCTGTGTTTGAGAGACGGCAAAAACAGGCGTGTCTGTAAATTCCTAGATAATAGAAATGTCCACTAGATGTCAGTCTCATACAGACAGTGGGAACTGGTGATAAATGGACTGCTAGCACAACCAAAGAGTCGAGGTTTGGCTGGTTAGCATGGATTTTTAATGAAATACTTTTATTGCAAGCAACATATAGCTTATATGCTATTATAAAATATTCATGAAAATACAGTTATCAGTTATTCACACATCACGTGTCTAATCTCAAGCTCTTTTTAGGCGACAACTGTAATTTTTGAGAACTGTATTTGGCAACAGCTGCTGATTAGATAGATAGATAGATAGATAGATATAGATAGATAGATAGATAGATAGATAGATAGATAGATAGATAGATAGATAGATAGATAGATAGATAAATAGATGATAGATAGATGATAGATAGATTGATAGATAGATAGATAGATAGATAGATAGATAGATAGATAGATAGATAGATGATAGA
>JAPDDL010000744.1:7500-53272 GCA_027422435.1 Schizopygopsis pylzovi
ATTCACAACTGTAGGTTGAGAAAAGCGAATAAACACATGGTCACTCAGCAGGAATCACACACACAATGATCTTACTGTCTATGATGATTTATTAACACATTTATTCTGATTCATGTTATTTCACTGACAGAAGTTCAGCTGCAGTATTAATGTCATAAAGAGAAAATAAGAGCACCATTTTGAGAAAGCAGGATTAATAAACAAACTGAAACAAATGCATACATTAATTTTACATGTAGTTTATATGAGGCCAGTGAACCTTTCTGATCAATAAACACAATATGTGGTATGACGTTACTTGCCTAAAATGTGGGGTGAAAAAATCTGAATAGCTGAAATATATATATAAAACAACTTCCATACATTTTTCTCTATTATTTGAGCTGTGGCACTGTGTAAGTCAAACCTTTTCCATCATTTAAGGATTTATAGCTAAATTCTCATGGCCATAAAGTTGTAAAATTGGACATAACTTTACACAGAAAAAGTTTGTAAGCCATTTTTCCCCATGCATTTTTTTATGTACACTATATTGCCATAAGTATTGACAGCCCCTTCTAATGAACAGGTTTGACTACTTTAGTAATTTCCATGAGTACAAATCTTAATGTTTAAGCATATAATGATATTCTAGAGAATTGTGTACTTCTAATTTTATAGCAACAGTTTGGGCAGGACTCTTTTCTATTCTAACATGACAGTGTCTCTGTGTATAAGACAAGAATCAAAGAGAAATGATGATTCAGTCAGTGTGGAAGAACTTGACTGGTCTGCAGAAAGCAGCTGAACACCTCTGGTGTGACTTTAAATGCAGACCTTAAGCCAAAAACTCATCACCAAACACCAATGACACTATATGGACAAAAGTATTGGCAAAAGTATTCTTTTGTAAGTAGTCTTTTCTAAAGTATTCTTTAGAAGAGAAGGCACTGTGATATTAACTTGCAATTGCGAGAGATTAGAATTGCATGAAATAAACTGATAAAAAATTGAGAAGAATAGTCAGAATTGTGAGATAATCCGTTAAAATTACCTTTATTTTCTATCCTATGGCGGACATGGGTTTCAGTAGTATTTATCACTTTTATTCATACATATTTCAAAATAACACATGAACCACAAAGAATAAAAAACATATGCTTTTTTCAACATTGATGAGAAATTGCAGTTTAAAGTGCTGTATTAGTATTAGTAGTATTATTTTTGTACACATAACTTGCAGTTAAGATTTGTGAAATCTACATATATTTTTAACTAAATAACAAATATTCAGAGATGTGATTTTTCGTATTTCTGTATTTTTCGACCTCTGGGAGATGACCCATCTTAGTCGCGTAGATCCGAGTTTGTTTGTTATTGTTGTTGTTTTTTGAGGGGGGTGTACGTGTTACTGCATGATGATTGTAATCAGAAAAATGGCCTTAAGTTATTACCTAAATAAACTGCGAAAAGATTGTTTTCTAAAACATAACGGACGGAAGGATCCTGAGAGCGCTGCACGAGCTCGCGGCTCCACCTGCAGGACTAGAGGTCGACCGATTAATCGGCGCCGATAGTTGATTTGCAGAACTATCGGTTATCAGCACAAATCCATGCCGATAGTTTTCCGTGTTGAGTCTGTTGCTGGAGTGTTTGAGAACGGTCTGCTATCATTATACAGTATGAGAGCACCCTCTAGAGGCGGAAATCACGACAGCATGTGTTTGTTGTGTCATGTGACAATGCTGCTTGAATTAAACGTGACGCGTCTGGTGTGTGTGATACCCATGACTTCTCCAAGACGCTTTTGCACAGTGTGTCATTTGCATATTTGTTTATATTTTGATTAGATAATCATGCGGCATTCTAAAGTAGCAGCAAATAAAATGTGAGAGTACATGTACAATATCATAGCCTTGTGTAGGTATTTCAAGATGGCCATCTTTAAGCATGACTGTAATACTTAACAATAAGAGTCCATTTGTAACATTAACGAAAGCTGTAGAAGAATTGTTCCTCGTTAGAGTGTGTTAATTTAGTTTAAACATTTACTCTTACTAATAGGCTTCATTTTTTAATTTTTAAGTTTCTTCTTTTAACATTTGTAAACTATGAAATAACTTTAATAATCAATATAGTAATTAATTTTAATACTAAATTTGTATTAGTTTATAAAATGTGGTTCAGTACTGTTACTGCTTTTTTTAAAATAGTAAAGCTCTATTTAGTTTTTAAAACTATCGGTTGATTAATCGGTATCGGCCAGTGTGGTCCAACCAAGCTATCGGTATTGGTAAAATCCAATATCGGTCAACCTCTATGCAGGACAGTTAAAAACGTTCAAATGATTAAAGCGCCAAACGCTTGTTACTTTCGCCAAACGAAACTCGTTACTAGACCCGGTGACTTTTTACGAATGGCGCTGAGAAAATGAGATGCTAGTGCTGGCATACAACTCCCAATGGTTGTGATGTGATTATATATGTATTATCTGACGTGCTACAACACCGTTTTTAGTTTAGATTCACTGTTAGTGCTTTAATTCGCATTTGGGAACGCAACGTTCGTCATTAAAAACGTATATAAATCTGTTGTTGTTTACAAAGAGACGTTACAGTGTCACATGATCTTCAGAAGTCATTGTGATATGCTGCTCAAAAAACATTTCTCATTATTATCAATGTTAAAAACAGTTTTGCTGCTTAATATTTTTGTGGAAACAATGATACCACTCTTGTATAAGATTAAAAATAAAAATATAAAAAAAATATAATTGTGTTAATCATGCATGAAAGTGATAAATGTGAGTGAAGACATGTACAATTATTTATATTTAATAAATGCATTAACACATTTTATTAATATATTTGATAAATGCTGTTCATTAAACTTTATATTCATCAAAAAATCCTGAAAAATTTATTTCCACACAAAATATGAAGCACCAAAGTTGTTTTTAATATTGATAATAATCAGAAATGTTTATACTATCATTAATTATAAAGATTTGTAAAAGATCATGTGACACTGAAAACTGGAGGAATTAAGAAAATTCTGCTTTGCATCACAGGAATAACATTACATTTTATATATTACATATTTTAATTAATTATTATAAATAAGTTATTGTTAAAAACTAACAAATTAAAAAAATATTTAGCTTCTAATTTCTGCACAGGAGAGACTTGGTGTTGTTCCCAAACAAAATGAAATAAATCCATGAAATTAAATGAAAAATATCGGCATATCGGATATCGGCAAAATCCAATATCGTGCATCCCTACCGTGGAGGATTGTAGAAACGTGGAGGATTGGTCAATGGAAGTAAACGGTCTCTGCTATGATTGGCTAACATTTGTGTGCTTGGCAGCGTACATTCCTCACACATGGACGCTGCTGTGATTTGGGTTAAAAATTTATAAATACATATAAACGATCTATAATTAACAGACAAAGCAACAGTGATCATGTAATGGAAACAGTTACTCACAATTGTGCGACATTACTTTCGGATCAAATATAGTCGTTCAGAATCATCTTTTAGTTTCAGTCTTTCTGAAAATCCCATGTCAAAATGTTTGCATTGTTTGTAAACGAGTCTGCGTTTGCCTCTCTCGTAAACACTACATGCGTGAATCGGTGAGCGGGGCTAAACAGGCAGCGAGGTCAAATCGGAGAACAGTACTAAAAGGGCAGCGATGTAGAATTGGTGGGAGGGGCTATACAAGGCTGCAGCATGGAATTGGTGGGAAGTGATAAACAGGCAGTGGCGTAGAATTGGTGGGAGGGGCTAAATAGGCAGTGACGTAGAATTGGTGGGGGGCTACACAGGCAGTGACATAGAATTGGTGGGAGGGGCTAAACAGTCAGCGGCGTAGAATCGGTGGGAGGGGCTAAACAGGCAGTGGCGTAGAATTGGTGAGAGGGGCTAAACAGGCAGAGGCGTATAATTTGTGGGAGGGGCTAAACAGGCAGCGGCATATTGGTGGGAGGGGCTAAACGGGCAGAAACTTCGAATTGGTGCAGGAGCTAAACAGGCAGCGACGTAGAACTGGTGGGAGGGACTAAAGAGACAGCGATGTAGAATCAGCATTGGTCATATTGTGCGGAGGTGGTGCCTATACATACTATTACATCATAGTGTCTTACATTCCACAAGCTGTCGTTTTAGCAGACTGGCTTCAATTTAAGCTGTTTTTAGACTAATGACAACGTTTTGAGTTCTGAAACTTGCAGGATGTTTTTTATAGTACAATAAGCTCTTATGTTAAAACATCAAGGGGATTTTGGTTTTTCAGCTCATGACCCCTTTAAATGATTACATTTCTGAAAAATAATTGTAAAAAATCTGCAAAAAAGATGTGTATTTTGAGGGTCTTAAAGCATTTTCAAACTTTCATTTATTTTTTAAGAACTAGGGCTTATTTATATCAATTTTTTTAGAAACTAAAAATGTAGGTGCAGGTGCAGAGGTGCAAATTTTATTTATATTACCTTGACAGTTGTCAGTCTGTGATGATAATTTTTTTACCATGTTTACTTCAGGCCTGATGCAAGTGAAAGAGGAGGAGGGTGAAGAGGAGGAGGAGGGTGAGGAGGAGAGTGAAGAGGAGGGTGAGGAGGAGAGTGAAGAGGAGGGTGAGGAGGAGAGAGAAGAGGAAAGTGAGGAGGAGAGTGAGGACGATAATCATCAGCTGAAGGATCCTCAGCTTTTCCTCAGCACACAGAAGATCATGAGCTGCTCAGAGTCTGGGAAGGGCTTGTCTCATAAGAGAGCTCAGAAAATAGCCGGCTTTTTCTTCACCTGCCTCGAATGCAAAATTAACTTCGAGTCCAAAGAGCACCTGATGGACCACTTCAGGGTCCACTCCGGAGAAAGCTGCACGGAGACCGAAACCAACCTGGTGCAGAAAGTGGCTCAGAGTATAGAGTGCAAACTGCCCTTCACCTGCTTTCAGTGTCAGAAGAGTTTTGCATGTAAACAGCACCTGATGGATCACTACAGGATTCACACGGTGGACAGACCATTCCTGTGCGATCAGTGCGACAAGAGCTTCATTCACAAACAGAGCCTTAAGAATCACCTAAGAATTCACACTGGCTTGAGGCCGCATGTTTGCCAGCAGTGCGGCAAGAGATAAATCCACAAAGACAATCTAACCGATCACATACGGATCCACACCAGAGAGAAGCCGTTCGTGTGCGATCAATGCGGAAAGAGCTTCACACACAAAGGAAGCCTCCTGCATCACACCAAGATCCACACCGGACTCAGACCCTTCACCTTGCGTCAATGCGGACGCCACTTCACGCATAAAGGAAACCTGAAGATCCACATTCGCATTCACTCCGGAGAAAGACCCTTCACCTGCCCTCAGTGCGGCAAGAGCTTCATATATCACGGAAACCTTGTGGGTCACATGAAGAAGCACTCGGGAGAGAAGATATACCACTGCACTCAATGCGGGAAGAGCTTTATCGAGGCCCGGCATCTGCAGAAGCATGTGAAAACGCACGCCACCGTGCGGCCCTTTGTTTGCTCGCAGTGCGGACGCAGCTTCTTATGGCACCACAACTTCAAAGAGCACCAGAAGATCCACACCGGCGAGAAGCCACATGTGTGCTTCGACTGGGGGAAAGCCTTCACCAGACTCATTTACCTCAAGCGGCACCAGAGGATTCACACCGGAGAGAAGCCAGCGATCAGGTGAACTTGAAGACACCAGCGATCAGGTGAACTTGAAGACACTTGTACAAACGCGGATGGGTGACATGCATGGAGATAAATCCAGATCGGCGATGTAGTATTTGGTTTCCCAACAAGGTCCATCGCTCGTCACGAAATAAATATGCTGAATGCAGAATAAACTGGCGCTCAAACCTGCCAATCTAAAGGAAACACCGTGTATGGCGTTTGAGGTAATTTGTGAATTAGCATAGATTTTTAGTCTAAATAAAACAATTTGTAACTGTTACTATAATTACACTTGTTTACGAAACTTTGTATTATGCTTGTCAGAAAAGTATGAAAAGCAAAAATAACACAAAGATGAGTCTTAGTCGATTTACACTCTGATTTGAATGCAAACAGCGTACCCTTGTGGCCCGGCTGATACAGAAGAGTAAGCATTTTGCGTCATGGGGATAATCTCCAAAATGGAGATACAGAGGAGACGTTACGGTTCCTAAATGTTGCATAAAATAGTTATTTTTGTTTTATTTCCATACAAAAAGTATTATAGTCGCTTCATAACATTACGATTGAACCACAGATGGAGTATTCTGGCGATGCTTTTCTGGACCTTGACCGTGTAATTTTATCCAAGATATCTTAAATTGTGTTCTGAAGATGAACAAAGCTCTTATGGGTTCGGAACGACATGGGGGGGGGGGGGGGGGGGGAATGACAACGTTTTCATTTTGGGGTGGAGTATCCCTTTAAGCGTTCATGTAAACACTACGTTCGGATTCGTCAATCAGAATTAATTCATTTCGATGGAAGCAAAAAGCGTCCATGTAAACGTAGCTAGTGTCTCAGCAATGGATGCTCTGCAGTGAATGGGTGCCGTCAGAATGAGAGTCTGATAAAAACATCACACTAATCCAGTCCATCAGTTAACATCAGAAGCTGACGGCACCCATTCACTGCAGAGCATCCATTGCTGAGACATTTCTCCAAACCTGATGAAGAAACAAACTCATCCTAATCTCGGATGAACTGAGAGTACGGTTTCAGCACATACTCATTTTTGGATGAACTATTCCTTCAACAGTTTTTATTTACTTAATCATGTTTGTTGTAAGGTGATGCATGGAAAGAAAACAAGTGTTGGAAGCTTTAAAAGTGAGTTTCCAAAAAACTGTGACCTTTCTTCCAAATGTTTAGACTTTCTTCTGTTGAACACAAAACTAAGATGTTTAGCAGAATATCCAGAGTGTTTTTTATTATAACAGGCCGTGCTGTAGCTGTGAAGCTCCAAACGAGATCCACAGAAACACTGTAGTCCAGTGTTAAGAACAGAAATATGTCATTGTTTCTCTTCTGTATCCCTGAAATCGCTCAACTAATCTCGGTCCTTCAGAACATGGCATGTTTGGCATCAGGGATGTCATTGGTTCTCACGTGCATCATTAATAACGGCACAGCTGGTGATTTTAAACAGAATTAATGATTTATATTCCTCTAATCAAGTGAGTGAGAATATGTCTACACTGAAATAAAGTTATTACAGGCGCACTGGTATTCATACGGTCTACTTGGACTGAATAATCAGTCAAGCCCCGTGTGTTTATGATTGAATAGAGAACATTAATTACATAATTTAGTTGTGTCATAAACAAAATGTGTAGCGTGCAAACTGTACATGATGAAATATACAAATAAAAAAGGAGCAAAATGTGTTAAGTGTGACTTGCCTCATTTTTTTGCATGAATTATCATATTAATGGAGTATTTATTCGGTTTGTAGTTCAGAAGTTCACGAACTGACCGCTGAACAAATGCATTTAAGTGTAACAGCATTTTGTTTTTGTTTTTTAAAAATACATTGTTGTTCAATTATTCTGGTCACACATTGTGTCCCATATACAGACTACACGTATTTATTTCCATAACTTTTATGGTATGTAAATCTGTATTTCTGGAGTTTTTATGACCGTGGGAACTATGGCTCAGAACAGCAATCAAAGCATTAAGGTAACACGCATGCTTTCTTCAGATTTATATCATATCTTAAATCAGATATTATAGCTGTAACAGTTCACTAGTTCTAAAATATTATATTTTTCTGCATAACTGTTCATATCTTAGAGCAGATAGTTCCCTATCAGTCAGTCACGTTCGACGTAACGTCAGTGTGACTGATTAATGGGATCTCGCCCGAGAGCCCAATCACCTTCGAGTGTTAACAAAACAAGCCAATGACAGTTGGCGTGCGTGTTTTGCCACGTGCACCCCGCCCTGCGATGCGGGTATAAAAGGAGAGCACGTGCAAACACACAGCAGCTGGGTATCCCCCTCGCCCTGCCCCATTCTAGCTCCTCCGGGTTTCGGAGGGCTACTTCGGCTCATGGTCAGGGTGATTTGAGGATTACAGTGAGAGCTTCCCCATCGAGTACGTCTCTGCGGGCCTCTCACTCCAGCAAATCGCACCATCTGGCGTTCCCGGACGAGCTCGCGGGGTCCTCGGACAGGGCGGGGCCCAGCATCTCGTTCGGAGCACCAGCAGATGACAGGACGTCGATCGTTGCATTGCGGGATGAGCTAGGTTCTGGAGATGACGATTCGGCAGCGCTGCCTCCGTCAGGAAGAGTAGCGTTGCCCGAGTCAGATCCAGAACTTCCAGAACGGTGGAGCGGCCCAAGGTTATGTGGAGATCCCCCCAGTCGAGCGCGCTATTGACATGCAGCTCTGATCACAAGGCGCAGTCGCCTGGAGAGGTAATCTACGCCTTCCGTCCAGGGCCTGTAAGTTTTCGTCCGCTCTAAGGGCCAAGGCTTACGGTGCTGCTGAACAGGCCGCTTCCGCCCTGCACGCCATGGCCCTCCTGCAAGTCCACCAGGCCAAGGCGTTAAAGCAGTTGCACGAGGGTGGTGCTGACCCAGGTGTGTTGCAGGAACTGCGCACAGCGACGGACCTCGCCCTCATGGCGACGGAAGTCACAGCGCGGGCCCTGGGTCAGACGATGTCCACATTAGTGGTCCAGGATCGCCACCTATGGCTGACCTTGGTGGATATGAGAGAGTCCGACAAGCATCGCTTCCTGGACTCCCCAAACCTCCCAGGCCGACCTATTCGGCGAAGCGGTGGAGGACTTTGCTCAACAGTTCTCCGCCGCACAGAAGCAGACGGAGGCATTCCACCACATCCTTCCACGGCGGTCCGCTGCTGTCTCCACCCTACCGCCAGCTGCAGCCCCTCCGTCTGCTCGTCGTCCGAGGGCGCGCTCCTGCTGCCTCCACCTCCGCTCCAGCTCGGCCACAGCAGCAGCCTTCACAACGGCCACAGTGTGGAGCTGGCCACAGGAAAGCGGCGCAGCCCGGCTCCATCCCTGCCAAGCCCGTGAAGCGCCAGGGAAGGCGGCGTCCCTGAGACGAGCGACCCGGAGCCTCTGGATCCTCCTCTTCAGGAGATGGCACCACTCCTTCCCCCGGAGGAGGGCCGGGTGGAGAATCTTTTGTTTCCTTTTTGTTCTGTTCCGCCACTGGCCCTCGGGCAAAAAAAGAGCAGTTTCCTTTTCCTCTGGGTCCCAAGAGGGCGAGGATGGCAGTGCACGAGACCCCGTCTCCACACTCCTATCCTGCTCTCCCTTCGCCAGTGGGCAGCAGGATCCGGTCCGAGGACGCGATACCTTCTCCCGCGCCCCCTGCCCAGCCATGGAGCCAGGTGAGTGTCGCACCACACACTCAGACCCCACTTCGGGATGCACTGCCTTCCGAGTCGGGCCCCTGTGCTCCACTTCGCTGCCCCACCGCAGGTACGTCAGTGGCTCCCCTGGTACCGCTTGTACGGTCTCTGGGGGCCTGGCTAGAGCTCCCCAGGCCATCTCTCTGGCTCCTGAGGACCATCAGACTCGGCTACGCGATTCAGTTTGCCCGGTGTCCTCCCAAGTTCAGGGGCATTCGGTTCACCTCAGTGTTGAACAAGGATGCCCCTGTCTTGCGTGCAGAAGTCGCGGTCCTACTGGCGAAGGACGCGATAGAGTCGGTCCCTCCAGGCGAGATGAATTCAGGGTTCTACAGCCCTTACTTCATCGTACCCAAGAAAGGCGGTGGGTTACGACCATTCTTGGACCTGCGCGTTCTGAACCGGGCCCTTCACAAGGTCCCGTTCAGGATGTTGACGCAGAGACGCATCTTTCAATGCATCCGTCCCTTCGATTGGTTTGCAGCAATCGACCTGAAGGACGCCTACTTCCATGTCTCGATCCTCCCTCGACACAGATCGTTTCTCCGCTTTGCGTTCGAAGGGCGAGCATACCAGTACAAGGCCCTCCCCTTCGGGCTATCCCTGTCGCCTCGTGTCTTCACCAAGGTCGTAGAGGCAGCCCTTGTCCCGCTAAGGGAAGCAGGCATTTGCATTCTCAACTACCTCGACGACTGGCTCATCCTGGCCCAGTCTCGAGCACTGTTGTGCGAACACAGGGATACGGTGCTTAGTCACCTCAGCCGGTTGGGGCTTCAGGTCAACTGGGAAAAGAGCAAACTCTCCCCTACGCAGAGGATCAACCTCACAGCATGTCTCTCAATAGAGCGTGCTCAGTCAATGCTGAGATGCCTGGAGTCTTTCCAGCGCAAGAGGGCGGTTTCACTGAAACACTTTCAGAGGCTCCTGGGGCATATGGCATCTGCAGCTGCTGTCACGCCGCTCGGATTGCTTCATATGAGACCGCTTCAGTGTTGGCTTCACGACCGGGTCCCGAGATGGGCATGGCGCCACGGCACGTACCGGGTCTCAGTCACCCCGTCCTGCCGCCACACCTTCAGCCCATGGTCGGACCTTGCTTTTCTTCGGAGTTCCCCTAGAGCAAGTATCCAGGCATGTTGTTGTTTCGACAGATGCCTCTACCACGGGCTGGGGGGCCATGTGCAATGGGTATGCAGCTGCGGGGCTCTGGACAGGGCCCCAGCTGCAGTGGCATATCAATTGCCTTGAGTTACTGGCAGTATGGCTTGCTCTGCGCCGCTTCAAAATGCTGCTACATGAGAAGCATGTACTGGTCCGTATGGACAACACTGCGACCGTTGTGTACATCAACCACCAAGGCAGTCTACGCTTCCGTCACATGTCGCAACTCGCCCGCCATCTCCTCCTTTGGAGTCAGAAGCATCTGAGGTCGCTTCGCGCCGTTCATGTCCCAAGCGAGCTCAATCGTGCAGCCGATGAGCTCTCACGTCATCCTGTCCTTCCGGGAGAATGGCGACTCCACCCCGAGGTACTCCAGCTGATTTGGAGACGCTTCGGGGACGCTCAGGTAGACCTGTTTGCCTCCCCGGACATGTCCCACTGCCAGCTGTTTTTCTCCCTGTCCGAGGGGACCCTCGGTACAGACGCACTGGCATACAGCTTGCCTCGGGGCCTACGCAAATTTGCATTTCCCTCAGTGAGCCTTCTCGCACAGACCCTGTGCAAGGTCAGGGAGGACGAGGAGCAAGTCCTTTTGGTTGACGCCTTACTGGCCCTATCGGACTTGGTTCCCAGAACTGATGCTCCTCGCGACAGCCCCTCCTTGGCAAATTCCTCTGAGGAGGGATCTCCTTTCTCAGAGAGGGGGCAACCATCTGGTACCCGCATCCAGAATTGTGGAATCTCCACGTATGGTCCCTGGACGGGATGCAGAGGTTCTAGGTGGGCTACCTCCAGCGGTAGTAAACACTATCACTTCTAGCAGGGCCCTGTCTACAAGACACGCTTATAGGCTGAAGTGGAACCTGTTCATCGATTGGTGTTCTCCCTGCCGGGAGGACCCCCGTAGATGCCCGATCGCAGTCGTGCTCTCTTTCCTGCAAGATAGGTTGGAGCGAAGGCTGTCTCCCTCCACCCTTAAAGTGTATGTCGCCGCTATTGCCGCACATCACGATGCAGTAGACGGTAAGTCTGTGGGGAAACATGACCTGGTCATCAGGTTCCTCAGAGGGGCGAGGAGGTTAAATCCTCCGCGTCCTCATCTGGTACCCTCTTTGGATCTCCCCTTGGTCCTGTCGGCCTTGAGGGGGGACCCCTTTGAGCCTCTGCATTCAGTAGAGCTTAAGTTCCTGTCACTGAAGACAGTGCTCCTCGCGGCATTGGCCACGGTCAAGAGGGTAGGGGACCTGCAAGCATTTTCGGTCGACGATTCGTGCCTAGAATTCGGACCGGGTAACTCTCACGTTGACCTGAGACCCCGGCCTGGATATGTGCCAAAGTTCCCACCACACCCTTCAGGGATCAGGTGGTGAACTTGCAAGCGATGCCCCGGGAGGAGGCAGATCCAGCCATTGCTCTGCTCTGTCCCGTCCGCACCTTGCGCATCTACGTGGACCGCACGCAGAGCTTCAGGACCTCAGACCAGCTCTTTGTCTGCTTCGGAGGACAGCAGAAGGGGAAAGCTGTCTCCAAACAAAGACTCGCCCGCTGGATAGTGGAGGCTATAGTCTTGGCCTATCAGGCCCCGGTGCTTACCGTGCCCCCTTGGTGTGAGAGCACACTCAACGAGAGGCGCTGCTTCCTCTTGGGCTTTGGAGCAGGGTGCCTCGATAGCAGACATTTGTAAAGCTGCCGGCTGGGCGACACCCAACACGTTTGCGAGATTTTATAATCTCCGTATAGAGCCAGTGTCCTCCCATGTACTTGTCTCGGATGGCCAGTAACACTGGAACCTGCTAGGTGTCAATCACGCTTGCTGCGCCATTCCCCTCTACGGACCGGATACGTGCGCCTTGTTCAAGGTTCAAGGTTCTTTATTATTCGTCACATACACAATCATACAAGTATAATCAGTAGTGAAATGCAAGTAGAATTGAAGAAAAATACAGCATTTACATGAGGAAAGGGAGGAGAAAAAAATTATCCCCAGACTATGCTCCTTGGGGAGTACAGTGTGAGAACAGGAAAAACACCTCAGCAACACAAAAGCACATACACGACATAGCCACAGGGGAAGTGAATCCGGCCCAGCAAGCAGCCATCTGATCCCGCAGCCACTGATCCGGCGCTGGTCAGATCCGCTTGACCAGGCCAGCGGATCGAAGCGAACAGAGGCGAATGGTCGGGGGGGGGGGGGCAATGTCTGTAATGTCTGTAGGATGGGGGAGGAACGCAAGAGTGTCACACTGCATTGCACTCCCGGAGTTTATACAGCAACAGCCTTGCCAAGGCCACTGTAGGGGAGCCAGAAAAAGATAAGATTGTTTTGTCTTTGGGGCGAGTAAACATTCCAATTTTTGCAGGCTACTCTCTGTCCATTTTGTCCATTTTGGTCTCTATTTTAATCAATTTCCCTTTGTAAAGCCGTGAACTTCTCCTTGGTAGAATCCATATTGCGATTATAGTTCAGTCTCAATGCTGACCGCTCTTCCCACAGCTTCAATCATACGGGCAGCCTTGTGGGGCTTTGGACAGCTGTTCCCGTTTTCTGAATTCTTCGATAACCCAGGGAAAAGCCTAATCCAATCAGCAAAATACCTGTTATCATGGTTCCGAATAGGTAGATATCAATGTCCTCCACGGAAAGAGCTGCAAGACACACGATTCGCCACCTCTCCCACGCGCCATCGTATAGCCGGCTGCGAACGTTCCGTCAGGGCAGTCAGGTTCCCCGAAACCCAAGTTTCCATAGTGTCAATTGCATTAAGAGACCAGTTAATCCATAATATTTTAGTTTGGAGAGCAGTGCAGAGAGAGTCTCTCACGAGACAAGGGAGCAAAGCAGGGAAGATAAGGGTGAGGACGGGGAGAGAAAGCGACCGCCTCCGTTGAGAGCCAGAAGAGAAGCTTCTCAGTTCAGTTCCCCACGGCGAACCCTGTTGAATTTCCTCCCGCACCCTCGGCAGTCAGGTGTGGCAGAGCGCCAGACGCCAGGTCCAGCACTCGTGTGTTGCCCAAGGTCAGTAGTGATTCCCCTTTGGGTGATCCCACATGTGTATTCTTCCACGGTACGGCTCCCCTCACGGTGAGCCCGTGTCTTTCCCTGGCAGAGACCTTCTGCCCTCTCTGCTGTGTAGCTATCTCACCCCAAGCTGGCTGAGTCTACCTCAGAGACTCCCATATGTAGTACTGCCCTTGGCCAGTCCATATGTGTAATCTCCACATGGTACCTCCTTATGCAGGATGTGGCTCCGTAGCATCCCCCTACTTGGAGTACGCTTTCCCAGTGTTATCCTACCCACTGTACGGAACAGCAGTGGCTGTCATTTCTGCCTAAGCCCTGTCCTATCTTCCATCCCAACTGGTGTGGGGGGAATTTCCGGCTTCTGCAGGGCACTGGAGGGGGTCAGCAACAGTGGCGTTTTCCAAGGGATCCCATTAGTCAGTCACATTGACGTTACGTCGAACGTGACTGACTGATAGGGAACGTCTCGGTTACTTGTGTAACCCTCGTTCCCTGAAGGAGGGAACGGACACGTAACGTCCCGTCGCCATAGTTGCTGTAGCACCGCTGTACGGCCGGGGCACACAGTCTCGGCTCCTCAGCGAAAAACTGTTGTGCGTTTGCACGCTCTCCCCTTTTATACCCGCACCGCGGGGCGGGGTGCGAATGGCGAAACACGCACGCCAACTGTCATTGGCTTGTTTTGTTAACACTCGAAGGTGATTGGGCTCTCGGGCGAGATCCCATTAGTCAGTCACACTGACGTTACATCTCCGTTCCCTCCTTCAGGGAACGAGGGTTACACAAGTAAACGAGATGATACATCTTCCCCAAGTAAAACTGAAGCTTGAAGATCACATCCAAGATGGCGGCACGTCTATGTCTGTGTGTAAACTTGTCTTAGTTTTTATGTTGTTGCTTTTTAACTTCGGAGCTTGTTTTATGTTACTGAAGCGAATAAGAATTTTTATCTCTGTGAGTGGATCTTCCCTGCGATTATTTGCTGACCGCATGTGGACCAGCGAAAGGGAAGACGCTGGACATTGAGTTAAAAGGATTAAGCCCTCCTCTTTTAAAGGAAAGTGCTCATTTCATACTGTAACTCAAGTGGCTTTGTCCACTAGCACTTTGGCATATTTCTAATTGTTGATTTTCTTCTGTCGGCTTTCTCCCTTCGGCGTGGGATGTGGTTTACTGGCCGTTTCTGCTGATCGCGTTTGGGCTCTGATATCGCTACTAAGGAAGGGAAGCGTCTTGTGGGAAAAAGGGCGAGTTGGAGTGCCCTTGCAAGACTACGCATCAGAAAGAAGGTTTCGTGTAATCTTCTCGAGGTTGTCAACCCAGTCGGACTCTGTATGGACAATGATGTATGTTACTTCTAATTGCGTGGCCCTGGTTGCCATACTACTACTTATGGCTTTTTTACACTGCATGGTACGGTACGGTTCGGCACGGCAGCCGTACGGTACGGTACGGCTCAGTTCGGGTCGGTTTGCGTTTCCACTGCAGTTTAGTACCGCCATAGAGTGGGCAGGATTATTCACGCGTCGTTATAATTGCGCTGCCTCTACAGCCGTGACATCATCCTAAACGCGCCACAAACAAACTCACAACAAAGAAAGGAGACGGAATAGTGTTCTTCATTCCCGACATGTGGATGTGTTAAACAACAATGGAGAGGTCTATGAGAACGCTTGGGATTTACCCCCAGCAGCAGAGACTGTGGTGGCAGTGCCACGGGCTGTAGAGGAGGAGAGCAGGTGTGCTGCGTTACTTGATTAGTTAACTATTCATGTAGCGTGTTCTTTAAAGTGAAATATCAATAAACTTTTGAATATTTCAAAATGTACAATGTATCCCATGTTTTTTTTTATTTATGTGATGGTTTTTATAATCGTGGCATTAATCATTTGTCTTTTTCAAGAGGTTCATTACGTGCTCATATAATAATACATATTTAATATAGTCTGGAGGTACACTTATTCGATCAGATTGTTTTTAATTGAAGCAAAACACACATACAAAGGTAAAAATATAAACAGAAGACATACTCTGAAAATATAGCAAGTTCAAAAGTATATACATAAGGCTTTTTCCTTGAGCGTCGCACCATCAAGCTCTTGCTGGATCCGCTCCTCGGCTATCAACGAGAGGAACGTCTGTGCTTCCTCAACAGACAACGACACTGCTATTTTGTGCTTGATACAAAAATGTGCGTTTGTTCAAACAAAAGCTGCGTCCGATCCTTCGCTGGCTGTGCTGATTTAAATCTAGCGGGTCTATGTTGGGTCTCATGTCGCAAGTTCAGTGATGCAGTAATGACGATTTTCTCCGGCCAATCAGTGATCAGTAGAGTTTACACGTCACGTTTTGGTAATGGTACGGATCGCTTGGAACCCCGGCCGAGGTGGTACTAAAAAAGTACCAGGTACTAGGTACGGTACGCCGTGAACCGTACCGAAAAGTACCCCCAAAAGTGAACCGTACCGAACCATACAGTGCCGTACCATGCAGTGGAAAAGCGCCATTATACTCAACCAGGGAAACATCAGTTACAGGTATGACTCACTCCCCCCGTCACATCACAATATTCCTGTAAATTTAAAATTGACAAACTTGACAAGTGGTGTATACACAAACTTTCATGTTCTCTGGGACAGCCGATTGAAGTTGCTGCTTTCAAATTTTGTGAATGAGGACTCTATAATGTCTGCTCAAACAAAAAGAGAACCCAGCATTGTTAACCATTTCACTTGTTCAAATTCATCTGACAGAAATGTAAATGAAACAGTAAGGGGACGGAGTTTTGTAATTCTTATGTTATTATTATCAGGAAATGTTTTACCAAATCCTGGTCCATATAATGATGCTGCTCTGACTTTTAAGGTTCCTGCCGATCTTATGTCCAGATCAGGTCTGGGTTTTATGCATATGAATGTGAGAAGTCTGCTTCCCAAGATGGATTTAGTGCGTATCTGGGCAAAAAATACAAGTGCTGACATTATAGTAATATCTGAAACATGGCTTAATAAAACGGTTCTAGATAAAGCCATAGGTATTGATGGTTATACTGTTTACAGGACTGACAGACCAAAAAGGGGAGGGGGGGTAGCAGTTTATGTTAAGGATAGATTTGAAGTTACTGTGTTACTTTCTGAGTCAGTAGTTAAACAATATGAATTATTAGCTTTAAACCTTATTGTTTCCAAGACCTTACATCTTACAGTAGTTGGCTGCTACAGACCTCCATCAGCTAGTAATGATGCCATTTCCTCTCTGATGCACTCGATGACTTCCTTGAATTACAAAGAGCTGGTCCTTCAGGGTGATTTTAAATTGGCTGCAGTCGGCATCTGATGGTTTTAAAGAAATCTGTGATACTCTTAATCTCTTTCAGTTAGTTGAGTCACCTACTAGACCTAACTTAAAGGATAGTAAAAAGTCCACATTAATTGATCTCATTTTTAGTAATGCTCCCCATAAGTACTCTTTAGCTTCTGTATATGCTAATGATGTTAGTGATCACTGTGTCGTTGCCATAGTCAGAGATACCAAATTACCTAAGCATAAACCACGTATTATTACTAGACGATGTTTGAGACATTTTAATGAACAAGGTTTTCTTCTTGACGTAGCACATTACAATTGGGATAGGATCTTTCTTATCCCCGATGTTGAGTCTGCCTGGATATATTTCTATGATGGTTTTATATCGATCATCAATAGGCATGCACCTTTTAAAAAATTCTGTGTTAAAGGTAGGGACAATCCCTGGTTTTCTGAAGCCCTATCTGCTCTTATTCGAGAGCGTGACGTTGCTTGGGCAAAAGCTAGACAATTTGACTTAAGCTCTGACTGGATTTATTTTAGGCAGCTTCGGAATAAATGTACAGTCGCTATTAGAAAGGCTAAGGCTGATTATTTCATTGCAAATTCTACTCTTAATGCTAATAATCCAAACAAATTTTGGCAAAACATAAAGTTGATAACAGGCAGTAAAAACACCTCTAGTTTTCCTTCATGTATAAATATGGATTCCACTAGCATATCTGATAAAGAACAAATGTTTAATTGTTTTAATAAGCATTTTGTTGCCTCCGGGTTTTTATTTGAATCTCAAAATTTAGTATGTTGTGATTCTGATTTTACTAATGCATAAATCTGTTTAAACAAGGATGAATTTAGATTTAAACAAATTAAGAATTCTGACGTTTATAAAGCACTCAAATTACTTGATATAAACAAATCACCAGGCCCTGATTGTGTGGAATCTGTTTATTTGAAATTAGCAGCAGACTTTATTACATCTCCTCTGACTTATATTTATAATCTATCATTAATTACCGGTGTTATTCCGGAAATCTGGAAATCCGCTTTTGTTGTTCCTCTATTAAAAGGGGGAGATTCTTCTATATTAGATAATTACAGACCAATTTCAAAGCTCTGTGTTTTATCAAAGATCTTAGAAAGCCTTATCAGTGAACAGTTAACATGTTATTTGAACGTAAACAAAGTGTTATCCATTAATCAATCTGGGTTTCGTAAAAAACACAGTACTACAACAGCTGCATTGAAAGTTCTAAATTATATTGTGGGCTCGATTGATAATGGTGATTTTTGTGCTTCACTTTTTATTGACTTATCAAAGGCTTTTGACACAGTGGATCATGAAATATTGCTGCATAGATTAAAGAGTGTTGGTTTATCAAGTGATGTTATTCCCTGGTTTAAAAACTATTTAAGTGGAAGAACTCAGTGTGTACAAGCTGAGGGTAAACTATCTGATTCATTGCTGATTGCCAAAGGTGTTCCGCAAGGATCTGTGCTGGGTCCCCTTTTATTTACCATTTATATAAACTGTCTTGATTACGACATTCAGGATGCCAACTTTCATTTCTATGCAGATGACTCAGTCATGTATTGTAGTGCTTCTTCTGGAAAACAAGCCCTTTATAAGCTCCTTATAATTAAGCCCTAACATTATAATTATAATTGTATAATTATATAACTTATAATTAAGCCCTCCTTATAATTAAGCCCTAAAATTAAGCTTGGGTTTTATTTTAGGAACAAGTTTTGTTTTTCATTCAATGTACGAAAGAAATTGGTTTCCACTACTTTTCTACCCGTGCTTGACTAAGTTGATGTAGTGTATCAGTTCTAGTGTATGTAGTGTATCTGATGTATTGCTGTCCATTTTGGCCAGAACACCTGCAAAAGAGATTTTTAATCTCAGAGAGTCTCTTCTGGTTAAATAAAGGTTAAAAATAAAATAAAATCTATAAAGTTTATCAGAGTACATTATGACTTTTAATACTTAAATTACTTGTTATTTTATGACCCCTTTGACAGATATTTTTATTGTTTTAAGCTTACAATCATTTAATTATTATTAGTTTTTCCAGAAAACAAAACTTTAAATATTTTCATTTTGTTTGTTTTAAGAATGTTTAGATATTTTTACTGGAAAACAATATTTGTGTTAAATGTTTAAAGACAAGACGTCCTAGTTTGTTCACATCAATATAAATGTACAAATGTGATTTAATGCATATTACATGCAAGTATCTACTTTTATGTTTTAAATAATGCTTATGAATATAAAATATCAAAATATGGGTAAAATAAAGCTCCATAGTCATTCAGCATAACATATTTATGTTAAAACAAAACGTCCCAGGTTATGTATGTAACCCTGGTTCCCTGAGGGAACGAGACGCTGCGTTGAACATTTTGGGAATGCCTGTTTGTTCTCACGCTCTGAAATATGTATTTAATCTCATCCAAGGGAATCTACGCTGATGTCACCGGCGGAGATGATGGAACTTCGAGCTGCGTCAATCGCTTTGGAAATTATATGCCCACGCCACCATACTGACAAGTCCCTGCCTAGTGTGTACGGCACCAACCTAGGCAAAGAGAACTGAGGAGCCCAGAGTAGCTTGAAGGTCGAGGCTATAGAACTTGACGAAGGTCAGAGGGGTGGAACATCCCGCAGTGTCACAAATATCTTGCAACGATGTGCCAGATGAAAGGGCTTTAGAGGCTGCCATGCTCCTAGTGAAATGAGCTCTGACCCCCAGCGGTGAGGGGAGGTCAGATGACTCATAAGCAGTGGTAGTAGCATCCACTATCCATCTACTAAGGGTCTGTTTGTTAGCAGGAAGACCTTTCTTATGAGGACCATAGCACACAAAGAGTTGGTCTGATTTCCTCCACAGGGCAGCCTGTTAGTACCAACTACTATTAGTAGCCCCGTATTGGCCGGGCCGTCCATGGTTTGTGGACCTGGTCGGCCTCCTAGAAGACTCTCCATGGGAGATTCCCGTATGGCAGGATCTCCTTTCTCAGGCAGGGGGCACTATATGTCACCCTCACCTCGGTGTGGAGCATCCATTCCCCGGGCCTCAGCCCCTGTCTCGACAGGATGTCTGCTCCCTGATTGAGGTACCCAGGGATGAAAACTGACTTCAAGGAGAGCAGTTTCCCCTGGGTCCACAAGAGGATCCGCCTTGAAGACCCCCTTGGTGGTTGATGTAAGAGACCACTGACGTAATTGTCTGTGCGTATTAGCACATGATGGTCTATCAGGTCTGGGAGAAAGTGTTTCAATGCTAGAAATACTGCCAGCATCTCCAGGCAATTCATATGCCACATGAGATGGGGACCTTCCCACATACCCTGGGCGGAGCGGCCACACATGACCGCCCCCCAGCCCGTGAGGGAGGCTTCCGTCGTTAGCATTTTCCACATGTCTAAGGAACGAAAGCATCGCCGCGTGACCTTGATCTTGTGAAATGGGTTGCCCCTCGGGGAAAACCTTGTGGTCCTGAGTCACCACTGCAAGGGAATCTCATGTGCAACAGGCCAAAAGTTACCATGCTGGACGCAGCTGCCATCAGACCCAACAGCTTTTGAAAAAGCTTCGCAGTGAGCGACTAGCCTTTTTTCACTCTCGCGACTGTCGTGAGGATCAACTCGATACGAGCAGGGGACAATCGTGCCTGCATCGTGGTCGAATCCCACACCACGCCCAGATAAGTGGTCCTCTGTACTGGATGAAGCACACTTTTCTTTGCGTTTAGTCTTAACCCCAGGTCTTTCATATGGGCAAGAATGACATCTTGATGCCGAACCGCTAATTGCTCTGATTGAGCTAAGATCAACCAATCGTCGATGTATTTGAGTATGTGGATGCCCTGGAGTCGCAACGGAGCCAGGGCTGCATCCACACACTTCGTGAAAGTGCGGGGTGAGAGTGCAAGGCCGAACGGAAGAACTCGATATTGGTATGCTTTGCCCCTGAAAGCGAACCTCAAGAACATCCGATGTTGAGGAAGAATGGATATGTGGAAGTGGGCGTCTTTCAGATCTACCGTCACAAACCAGTCCTCAGACCTCATTTGGGACACGACTTGCTTGATAGTAAGCATCCTGAACTTGAGTCTCATGACTGAGCGGTTCAGTTTTCTTAGATCGAGAATCGGACGCAGACCTCCATCCTTCTTCGAAACGACAAAGTAACGGCTGTAGAACCTGGATTCCACCTCGATGGCCTCCTTCCTCAAGAGAGTCTCTACTTCTTGTTCCATTACCAGAGACTGCTCGGGGCCCACCATGTTGGGAAATACCCCGTTGAACAGAGGCGGACGAGATCCGAACTGAGTCTTGTACCCTCTTTCTACAGTGTGCAGGACCCATTGAGATACATTTGGCAGAAGTTTCCACGCTGCCAGAAAATTTACTAAGGGAACCAGTCTCTCGAGACTGGCCTCTGGAATGCTCTGAACTGCTAGTTCGGTGCCCTGAAATGGATACCCGGCAGGAGACGACTGATCTACGTTTCTGGCTGGAAGCTGAGAGAAGGACTCACTGGAGATCGCTGTGCCCTGAAGCACCAAGGGTGGCAGGGGTAACGGAACGATCTTCTGAGGGCACTGAGGAGAGACAGGCACCATATTCTGAGGTGTGTACCGCTCTTACCCAGAGGGGTCTGCCCCCAGCTGTCCTGGACCGTAATCGTCAGGACCGTTTGGCCGACGCCTTCTTATTGACGATGACGGTCCTCAGATCCATCACCCCCCTAGACTTCGGCCTGTGGCGCCGCCCGCCCTCCTGTCTTAGAGGGGGGGCATTATTGGCAACGCTCCGTTTTTGGACTTCTCTATATGAGGAGCTTGTACACGGTTGGGGCTGATTCCGCCTATCAGCCCCACTTTGAGACCGACGAGGAAGATATTGCTAAAACGCAGCTGCTTGTTTCTTCGCCTCCACAGCGCCGCCGAACAGGCCAGACGGTGAAACTGGGGCGTTTAGTAGGAACGCCCTGTCTCTATCATTTAACTGAGACAGGGTTAGAATAGGACTGCATCGGCCCCCAGGAACGGAGTGGGCTCTGGAGCGGACTCTGTCGGCTCCCGGAACGGAGCGGGCTCTGGAGCAGACTCTGTCGGCTCCCGGAACAGAGCGGGCTCTGGAGTGGACTGCGTTAGCCCCCGGAACGGAGCGGGCTCTGGAGCGGACTCTGTCGGCTCCCGGAACGGAGCGGGCTCTGGAGCGGACTCTGTCGGCTCCCGGAACGGAGCGGGCTCTGGAGCGGACTGCGTCGGCCCCCGGAACGGAGCGGGCTCTGGAGCAGACTCTGTCGGCTCCCGGGACGGAGCGGGCTCTGGAGCGGACTCTGTCGGCTCCCGGAACGAAGCGGGCTCTGGAGCGCACTCTGACGGCTGTTTATTGTTACAGGACAATGACGACCAGACAGGAATTGATCAGCTTGTGATGGCAGTAATTGTGACCAAGACAGGAGCTTCCAGTGACAGTCCAAAGGACATTGGGATTGTTATCGAGGGGAAGAAAGTTGTTACAGGCCTGCTTGCTGTGTCTTCCTTGGTTTGCCGTATGCACTGAATCTCCATTATCCCAGGCATCTAAAGTATACCTTTGAGGGACAGTGGTGGCCATGATGATTAGAACACTTGTATTTACACCAGCTAAAAAATGGTTTTAAGTTAGTTATTTCTATCTTTTGTTGTAGAAAAAATCAGTTTACATTTCCAAACATTCATTGTGCCATTAATTGTAATAATCCAGTCAGATTTGTGTTCTCCACACAGAGTCTGATCTGATCATCATCGGTCTGCCTGGAGAAGAAACAGAACAAACTGAGCGGACCTGATTTGATTTACATTTCACTTCTGATTATACCCTGTATAATTTATTATGTGACAAATAAAGAAACCTTGAACCTTGAACTTTGAAACTGAGACAGACTCAATCCAGAAGAACTGTGTCTCCAAGATGCTTCGAGAAACCTCCTGCAAAGCTACAGTACTGTTAACAGTTTTAGGCACTTGTGTAAAAATGCTGTAAAATGAGGATGCTGTCAAAAAAGAACTTCTATTAACTAAATTAAATCAACATTTGGTGTGAGCATCCTTTGTGTTTTAAGCAGCTTTTGCCCTCGGTGCACTTGAGCAGAGTTTCTCAGGAGCTTTGAAGGAGGTTTCTTCAAGCATCTTAGAGACACAGTTCTTCTGGATTGAGTCTCAGTTTGTTCTGATTCTTCATGTCAGATCTATGTGTGGAGCACAAAAATATCACTGAATTATTACAATTAATGGCTAAATTAATGTTTGGACATGTAATCTGATTTTTCCTACTTGCACACAATAGCAAAATATAGAAATAACTGACTTAAACCCATTTTTTTAGCAGGTGAAAATACAAGTGTTGTAATAAGTTTGGCCCCTACTGTATTTCAGAAATTTTTCTTGGAGCTGGATGCTTCAAAGCTGTCAAACAGAGTCCAGTCACTCAGGTCTAAACTGTGTCTTAAAATAAGATGGTTTTATCTGTTCTGTGGTTCCATGTTGCCAAACAAATACCTCACATATTTGAACAATTTGTGCCTAGAATGAGAAAAATGCCCCCAAAAAGTAAGTGCATTGTGTATTTTAAACAATTGGTACCTAAAAAGAGACTTTGTTTTGCAGACTTGAATTCATATTAAGTAATTGTGGATGAGTTCATTCTGTCGGAGAATGCTAATAGATGCTATTGTAACTGCTGTTGGCAATAAAGCAGAAGCTTGTAGTTAATCTTTAACGTCTGTGTCTGTTATTCACATCTGAAATCATATTTAAATTATTTTAATCCATTTATTTAAAAAAAATGTTAAATCAAAACAATTATTTTAAGTAGTATTCATTAGCATAGTGCTCCAATGAAAACACTATTTTTGTTAAAATTTTACTTAATATTTTTGTGTGTGCTATTTGCTTCTACTTAATTTGAATGGCTAATTTTTAAGGAGCTCGTTTGATTAATTCTAACTCAATTCTCAATAGTAGTTGAATTTAATTAATAATATTGCTTGTAATCTGTTAACACAATTTTATTGAGTAGATGTAGTGTATTATTTTTACAGCGCTGCACAGAGGAATAAAACACATCACCTTTGTTCCTCAAGTAGAAGATTTATTTATATCACAGAACTGAACATTGAACAAAATCATTACAATTTTATTACAAATGAAAATATCAATTATTAATCATCATTATTATTAATATGATTAAACGAATGACTGATTTTAATTAACACAAATGTAGGTTGAGCTCAGCAGGACTCACACACTGATCTGTCTATATTAGGATTTATTAACTGATTATTAACTGAATTTATTCTGATTCATGTTATTTCACTGACAGAAGTTCAGCTGCAGTATTAAAGTCATGAAGAGAAAATAAGAGACTCTATAACATCTCACTGTTACTGATTTATCATGCAGCTCAAAGCATTATGGGTAGAATCTCTCGTCAGTCTACTCTGATTCATCAACACAGTTTCACTGATCCAGAACCAGACCAAAACCTAAACCCAGGAAAGAGCGTCTGAGTGAATGTGGTCTGGACTGTGTGGATGAGGCTCATTGTGTCAGAGACGCTGTAGAAGGACAGAGTTCCTGCACCATGATCCACAAACACTCCTATTCTGCTGCTGATGGGCTTCACAGAGAGATCAGTCTGTATGTTATTGTGTCTGAATGAGTAACTGGAGCGAGAGCAGATCAAACTCCAGGACTGATCATTATATCCAAACATACACTCAACACCTCGTCCCTTCCTCCTGATGCTCTTATATGACACTGATATAAACACATCTCCACTCCACTCCAGCTCCCAGTAACAGCGTCCACACACACTCTCTCTACACAACACCTGATAATGATAATAATCAAATCTGTCTGGATGATCAGGATACGGCTGATCTGTGTTAGTGCCAGTAATCACTCTGTTTCTCTCAGACAGACGGAGGCGTTTATTCACTGTGTTCAGATCCAGAGAGAGCTGATGGAAATCTGAAGGAGATAAAACACATCAGAATCAGGAATTATGAATCTGATCTTTTCATGTATCTGAACTCTTCATGTTCAGTGTATCATCAGTGTCTCAGTACAGATGACCAGATATCTGAGCAAATCATAATTTACATCATCAATTATAAAACTCTTCTACCCCTTACGAAACAAAAATATATAATAACATACCGCAAAATATAATGTGATACATTACACAATACATTTCCATATATTGGAAACTAGTGCTTATATTTTTCAATATACAGCAGTATATGCATTGACAATATATGGCTATATATTTAGAAATTAAGACAATAATAAATATTAATAGTTTGATCCTTTGAGTATATATTGCTCATAAATGTTCCCATATAAATGTGAATGTATGAACACACATGTATAAAAGGCTCCTGGAGAAAGATAGACTTTTATTGAAAACACTTCTGTTTTGATAGTTGAAAGAGTGTAGTTCCTGACGCATCCAGTAGGAGGCATTATCGTTATAGTTTGCTGCCTGCTGCGTCATTATATCATTGTGTCATCAGCTGCACACACAGAAGTTTCTTCCTGCCTGTAATTTGTATGATTGTTGGTGTGTTGTGGTTCAAAGTGTCAGTACATGACCCTAAAGTAAGTTTGCTTTGATTTATACATTTTAAGCTATGTTTGAAGTGTATTATTTAACTTTGTACATTTATATGGGCATGCACGGACATGTAACGACTCACGTGTGATCGCCTGATAATCAAGATGTGCGATGCAATTTATGCTAAATACAGAGTGGTTTACATTGTAATCGATCTGTTATCTGTTAACTTTTGATGCTGCATACAGATTATCCAGTATTATTGCTCCTTAGATAGTGTTATTTGACAACTTGCATTGTTTGTTGATGCACCTGTGCATTTAGTAATATCTTTCCTCACCACCTGACCAAACCAATAGTTATATAATCTTCAATCGCACATCTTCTGCATATTTAGAGCTTTGACTGTTATTTAGAGACCATAAATGTGTACCCATTTATTTTTATATTAATGTTATGTTCTTGTGTTATTTTTAGACTAATATTCAATACACTTTGGAAAGAAGTTCCCGTCTCCTCATTCTTTGTGTCCTGACCGACACTTCAGGAGTGTATACTGCTGTATAGTTAGAGCCAGAGCCTAGCAGTCTCCTTTCCTTTCCAACAACTGGTCCTTCGAGCCGGATTAGTGTTCATTACTGAATCCATGGAGTCCGATGAGGAGATCATTAGGGCAACCAGACCAAAACACCAAGCACGTCCACCAGCCCGACTCCAAGACTATGAAGTACAGTATGTAAGGTGCAGACCTGTAACGGAATATGCTCGCGCACCTTCCTGGGAGGTACCTTCTCATATGACCCCTCTCCAATCATCATGTGACAATCCTGACTACCTCGATGATGATACTGCTCCTCGCACAGTCCCTCGGTTAAGACCAAGCTTCAGTTATACAGATCACCGGGAAACCCTCCCCCAGTCATTCATCTCAGCCCAGCGGCCCAGTAACCCTGAGCCTGAATACTATAATGAGCTCCAAGCTATCCGCAGAGAGAATGCACAACTGCTGCAGTCACAACAAGCCTTCCGTGCTGACCTGATGGAGTTGAAAGCCGTTCGTACTGAGTTCAAATAACTTTTTAAAGTTGTCCAAATTCTTAGAGCTGACCTTAGCCCAAGTAAAAGCCATCACAGTCCTTCAGTGCAACCAGTAACCCAATTGCCATCTGATCCTCCCAGCCACATAGATCAGACAGATCAGATATCAGCTGATGTAGAACAGTGTCTTGAGCTTCCCCCTTGGCCTAAGCCTGAGCCAGAACTGAGAAGAGGTATGGAGAATTTAAAGTTATTGAAACCTAGCACCGCTACCTATGAACCAGAGGTACCAAAGTATTCCAAAGTTTCCCAGGCTCCTCTTTCAGAACCATATCAGCCTTCTCAGTATTATTCTCAAAGCCCAGATGTGCTACCTCCACCTCCAACACCTGAAGACCTCAGAGGGTTGTTATCCTCAGCTACACTGCCCTCATATTGAAAACCCTCACGTGCCAAAATTCCAGTTTCCTCTTCCCGTAATGTGTACATACCAAGTCAGTCAAGTCGTCCAGTACCTGCAGTTAAGATAGAGTCAAACATACCCCTTTTAACCCACCCCTCAAGGTCAGAGTTCGTCTATAGAGGCCCTACCCCTTCTATCCCCAAGTTCAGCCAGCCAGACCCAAGCGAGTTTGCCAGACTTCGAATAGCTTTGGAGAATCTGCTTCCGCCAGATGGGACTGAACTTTTTAAATATCAAATACTCGTAGACCACTTAAAGTTGGATGAAGCTAAGCTGATTGCAGATGCATTCCTGAATTCCCCTACCCCCTTTACTGACACCATGGTGGCCCTCCATGAGAAGTTTGGTCAGCCCCACCAACTAGCCTTGAGGAAAATTGCCAGTGTCCTGGAAGCCCCTGATGTGAAGCGTGGGGATACCATAGCATTTCAGAAATTCGCTCTTCAAGTACAGTCATTGGTAGGGTTGTTAAAAACTTTAGGACCTGAAGGTGACATTGAGCTGAGTTGTGGGTCACATGTTGCCCGTCTTTTGAGCAAACTTCCTTCTGATCAGCGAGCTGAGTTCCGCCGTCACATGTTCCGGCAACCTGGATCTATGCCTACTCTGCATGAACTCTCAAACTGGCTCCGCTATGAAGCGTGGTTTCATGACTTTGATGTTGAGATTGCCTCACGAGGATTTGAAGACCGACAGACTTCTCGACCTGTACAGAATAAAAGGACTGTAGCCGTTCTTCATGGGGTTGGAGAGACTCAAAATTTAGATTTCCCGTCCCCTCAGAAGAGTACTACTCAAAAGACAAAACCGATTGTAGTGATACGGTTCTGTCCCTTCTGTGATAGTACAGAGCACTATTTAAGTCAGTGCAAAGAATTTGTTAAACTTACCACTGACCAGGCCAAAGACTGGATTCGAGACAATAATCGCTGTTGGCGCTGTGCCAGGACTCATCATGCTGCTCAGTGTGACCTGAAGAAGCCCTGCAACCTGTGTCAAGGCAAACACCTTCGTCCTCTTCACAAAGTAAACGTAAGATCCTCCCCAGATGATACAGCCTGCCTTACCAATTCCTCTCCAGATGGATTTTACCTGGACAAACCTGTTGTTGGGAACCGTGTCATGCTTAAGGTAGTACCTGTTAATGTTCATTATGAAGACCTTAATTTAGATACCTTTGCGGTTCTGGATGACGGCTCTGAGAGAACAATCTTGCTCTCCACTGCTGCCAAAGCTCTCGGCATACAGGGCACACCTGAAGATCTTCCCTTGCACACTGTGCGACAAGACATTGAAGTTCTTCATGGATTGTCTATCTCCTTCCAAATATCCCCAACCTACAAACCGCAAGCCCTGTACAAGATTGAACATGCCTTCACTGCAGATCGCCTCAATTTGTCTCGGCAGTCTTATGCTGTGGATCAGCTGAAGAAGAAGTATCAACACTTACGTGGTCTTCCCATCCTGCCGATGAAAGATGCTCAGCCTCTACTTCTGATTGGATCAGATCAGCCACATCTCATTACCCCGATTGAACCTGTCAGATTGGGATCTCCAGGTGGACCTGCTGCTGTCCGCACACACCTGGGATGGACCCTCCAGGGCCCTGCATCATTCATGGGGCGGCCTGCATCCTCCCAACAATGCCTGCTAACATCTTTCCTTCCAACACAAGATGAGCTCTTTAAGAACGTCCAAAGACTCTGGCAGATAGAATCTGTTCCCTACAGGGATGATAAAGAAGTGACTCGATTCAAACAAGATCAGGAAGCTTTAAAGCTACTTGAAGCCAAGACCATCCACACAGAGGTGAACGGCATTCTTCGACTGGCAACACCCTTACTACGGCATAAGGATATGCCTCAGTTGCATGCCCCTAAGGAGTCGGTCATGCCTAACCTGCGCAGTATTGAGAAACGTTTGTTGAAGGATCCAGTGAAAGCAGAGACCTACAGAGCAGAGATGGAGAAGCTCAAGCAAACAGGAGCTGTCCAGGAAGTAAATAAAGAGACAACAGATTCTGACAAATGTTGGTATATACCTCACCACATCGTCAGTCATAATGGGAAATCTCGTGTTGTTTTCAACTGTTCCCACCAATATCATGGGCAGAATCTCAACCAGTATCTGCTGCCTGGCCCTACACTTGGCGCATCATTGCTAGGAGTGCTCATCCGATTTAGGGAGCATCCAGTCGCCGTAAGTGGTGACATCAAGGCGATGTTCCATCAGGTCCGCCTCCTTCCTGAAGATCATTCCCTACTGCGTTTCCTCTGGCGTGATCTGAAGGTGGATGAGCCCCCTAAAGTCTTCGAATGGCAGGTGTTACCATTTGGCACTACATGCAGTCCGTGCTGTGCCACTTATTCTCTGCAGCGCCATGTGATCGAGCGCAGCATGGCTGATGAGTCCATTAGGTTCTCAGTAGAGAAATGTTTCTATGTAGACAACTGCCTTCAGAGTCTGGACACCCCTGAGGCAGCGAGGCACTTGGTTGACGGACTGAGAGAGATGCTTTCCAAAGCTGGATTTGAGATCAGACAGTGGGCCAGCAATGTCCCCGGGGTTCTGAGTCACTTACCCACAGAAGCTCAAGCTGAGAGCTTGGAACTGTGGTTAGCTCAAGACAAGACTGACATACCAGAGTCAACCTTAAGCCTACGCTGGAACTGGCAGACAGATACCCTGGCGTTCAAGCACCGACCTGTAGTGTATGAGACTCCTACCCTCAGGAACATTTACAAGGTCCTAGCTACTCAATACGACCCTCTAGGACTTCTTTTGCCCTACACCATGCGAGCAAAGGTCATAATCAATCAGCTATGGAATAAACAGAGGGGTTGGGATGACCCAAACTTACCACCAGAGCTCCTGCGGTCATGGCACATCTGGGAGAATGAACTTCAGTATCTACCTAACATCACCCTACCTAGGACCTATGTCCATCCTGAGGTGGAGAAGGATGGTGCCTCCCATGAAGTCCATATATTTTCAGATGCTTCAGAACAGGCATATGGAGCTGTGGCATACCTGAGGACCACTGACAAGAGAGGCCAAGTGTACCTGTCGTTTATGGTAGCTCGATCCCGTGTGGCCCCCAAACGTTCTCATTCAATTCCTCGATTAGAACTTTGTGGAGCTCTTGTGGCCGCGCAGTTGGCTAAATTGCTTCAGAAGGAACTGACCTTGCAAATAGAGACCACAGTAATATGGACCGACTCTTCCACTGTCCTGACCTGGCTGAACTCTGAATCCTGCCACTATAAAGTTTTTGTTGGCAATAGAGTCGCCGAAATCCAGGAACTAACAGAAGATTGTTCCTGGCGCTATGTGGATTCTGCCAGCAATCCCGCAGATGACCTCACCAGAGGAAAACCGTTGAATGTCCTTACTAAGATGAATCGATGGTCTCAAGGACCTCCTTTCTTACTCCAAGATCCAGCCAACTGGCCAGTGATGCCAGGTACAGACGAAACAGATAACCCCACCGAGCTACGGAAGTCTGTCTTTTGCGGCACCACGGCAGTACCACACCAATCAAGTATACCTGATGCTTTGGACTGTCATACTTGGCAAGAACTCCTGGATGCCACTGCCAAGGAAATTCAGGCAAACACTACCTCTGCTTCCTTTCCCGATGCAGATGATTATCGTCGAGCGGAGATCCTTATTCTTAAGCGGGTTCAACAGGAGTCATTCCCCAATGACTATGAACGTTTAGAGAAAGGGAAACCAGTGTCTTCTGACAGTCGCCTTCTTACCTTGGCACCTGAACTGGACAAATATAGTAGGTTAATCCGAGTGGGAGGTCGCTTGAGGAGAGCGGAGTCCATTGACGAATCTACCTTACACCCCATTGTTTTGGATGCTCATCATCCAGTCACGCAGCTACTAATTAAGCATTATGATTGCAAGCTACACCATCCAGGAGCTGAGCGTGTGTTTGCTGAAATCCGGCACCATTATTGGATTATCCGTGGCCGTGAAGCCATCTGCCGGCACCAGCATAAGTGCTTCGAGTGTCAGCGTTAGAGAGCACAGCCAACTATTTCCAAGATGGCAGACTTGCCTTCTGCCCGTCTCCGTCTCCACAAACCTGCCTTTCACTCATGTGGTGTAGACTGCTTTGGGCCAATGCTGATTAAGATTGGGAGACGCACAGAAAAACGCTGGGGGATCATCTTCAAGTGTTTAACCACTAGAGCGGTACACTTAGACCTCCTCAATAGCATGAATTCTGATTCCTTCCTAATGGCCCTTAGGCGATTTATAGCAAGAAGGGGAACAGCAGCAGAACTGTGGTCAGACCGAGGAACAAATTTTAAAGGAGGTGAAAGAGAACTGAGAGAAGCCTTCGCTGAAATGGCTCCCGAGTTACAGAAACAGCTTTCTCGTCAAAGGATCTGGTTCCAGTTCAATCCTCCAGCAGCCCCACATTTTGGAGGAGTGTGGGAGAGAGAAGTACGATCTGTAAAGTCAGCCCTTTACACCACCGTAGGAACTCAATCAGTTCCAGAAGCAGTCCTGCTGACCGTCCTTCTTGAGGTGGAAGCAATTCTGAACTCCAAGCCTCTAGGTTACGTGTCATCTGATGTTGCGGACACTGACCCAGTGACACCAAACAGCCTGCTCATGGGGCGGCCAGATGGCTCCTTGCCACAGGTAATATACCCAGAATCTGAATTGTTGAGTCGAAGGCCCTGGAGGCATTCGCAGGTTCTAGCTGATAACTTCTGGTCCAGGTTCATCCGAAACTACCTCCCAGGCCTCCAGACACGGCAAAAGTGGCAGTCCTCTCCCCCGGACATAACAGAGAAAATGGTCGTCATGATTGTTGATCCCCAAATGCCTAGGGCCCTCTGGCCTGTTGGACATGTCATCAAGACGCACCACAGTTCGGATGGACATGTCAGGTCTGCTGATGTGGATATTAAGGGACAAGTCTACACTCGACCAGTAGCACGTTTAGTGATCCTCCCAACTCTGCCAGAGAACGGAACCTGTCCTATCAAGTCACTCTAAGTTAAGTCACCTTTTAGTAGGAACAAAGTTGCACAGCACCTTTGGGGGCGGCTGTATAAAAGGCTCCTGGAGAAAGATAGACTTTTATTGAAAACACTTCTGTTTTGATAGTTGAAAGAGTGTAGTTCCTGACGCATCCAGTAGGAGGCATTATCGTTATAGTTTGCTGCCTGCTGCGTCATTATATTATTGTGTCATCAGCTGCACACACAGAAGTTTCTTCCTGCCTGTAATTTGTATGATTGTTGGTGTTTTGTGGTTCAAAGTGTCAGTACATGACCCTAAAGTAAGTTTGCTTTGATTTATACAGTTTATGCCATGTTTGAAGTGTATTATTTAACTTTGTACATTTTATATGGGCATGCACGGACATGTAACGACTCACATGTGATCGCCTGATAATCAAGATGTGCGATGCAATTTATGCTAAATACAGAGTGGTTTACATTGTAATCGATCTGTTATGTTAACTTTTGATGCTGCGTACATATTATCCAGTATTATTGCTCCTTTGATAGTGTTATTTTACAACTTGCATTGTTTGTTGACGCACCTGTGCATTTAGTAATATCTTTCCTCACAAAAGCCATTTCATCTGACCAAACCAATAGTTATAATCTTCAATCGCACATCTTCTGCATATTTAGAGCTTTGACTGTTATTTAGAGACAATAAATGTGTACCCATTTATTTTTTACATTAACGTTATGTTCTTGTGTTATTTTTAGACTAATATTCAATACACTTTGGAAAGAAGTTCCCGTCTCCTCATTCTTTGTGTCCTGACCGACACTTCAGGAGTGTATACTGCTGTATAGTTAGAGCCAGAGCCTAGCAGTCTCCTTTCCTTTCCAACAACACATATATAATACACACATTCACTGAATGAGTTACAGCAGATTTCTAGTTCCCAGCATGCTTTGCTTCTGACTGTTAAAGGAGTAAAACGGTTCAAATTAAGAGTTATTTCATCTGTTTTTGCTCAATATTAATATGGGGATATCAGCAGAGGTGGAAAGTAACGAATTACATTTACTCGCGTTACTATAATTGAGTAGCTTTTTTTGTGTACTTCTACTTTTTAAAGTATTTTTAAAATCTGTAATTTTACTTTTACTGAAGTATATTTTGTTTAAAGTATTGTACTTCGCTACATTTTAAAACACATTAATTACTGAGTAAAGAAATCTAAACTACTGCAGCAAATAATGGGCAGAAGAACAAACCGGTGCTAAAATCACAAGAAAGATGCAGAAGATCAAGACAGGCGTTAATGATGCAGACCCGGCTGAAAACCAAACCCCGTCGTATTCTGCTGAAGTTGAACTCGAAGGAAATGAAGTGAACCCTGGCCATATTCATGCTCTATTATGGAAGCTGTGTTTGCCTAGAGACACCAAACTAGCAGCTTATATCTCGACATCGCCCTTCACAAGCATTTAGAGGTAACGTAAGGTAAATACTTGCATCGTTGCATTGGTGGTTAAAATGAAGAAGCTTTGAGAGTTTAGCAACAGGTTTTGCACAAATTTGCCAAAAAGACAGTGGTGCAGGGTGTGCGATATCGTCTGCGATAATATAGTATTTTTTGTTTAACGATGTGCGATTTGACATTATCAGTATTTAGCCAAAAACCAAAGAAAACACTCTAAACAGTGTGCCGTGAAATCTAGTAGATTAGACTAGTGCGAGTGCTTTCTTTCACTGCGTGATTCAGTCTTGTGAATGATGATCACATGATTGAAGATATAGGGGAAGAAAATGTATATATTTATATAATTTCATATAGTAAATCAACATCATACGAAGAGTGCCGTTTTTTTCTCCACAAATCAGCATGATTACATAGGCCTGTAGATTTTTTTTTCAAAAAACAAGAAGTTAATTAAGAGACTTTTACCATATTGCCTGTTTTCAACAACAAAACTAATTCCAAACACAGTCACCATACACATTTTTGCGTCTCTGAGCAACACGACGGTGTTTCGTTCTTGAATGAATCAACTGTTTAAATCAGGGGTCTCAAACTCAACTTACCTGGGGGTCGCTGGAGGTAGAGTTTGGGTCAGGCGTGGCCGCATTAAGTATTCCACAAAAAAAGGAGCACAACTTATCCAATCTTCTCAATCTTTATTATTAACAGTCCTTCAGCATGAATGTTTCTTCTGAACATGAACGGTTACTCTGAACGCCGCCGGAAGCTGTCACGAGACTTTCCATGGTAGCCCATAAGTGATAAAAAAATAAATGAAAGTGTGGCAAGACTCAGCAAAAATGTGCGGGAACAACGTGCGGGCCGCAATAACACTAAACTTTGATGTCAAGTAGGGGGCCACAAAATATCATCCTGCGGGCCTCAATTGGCCCCCGGGCCACGAGTTTGAGACCCCTGGTTTAAATGATTTGGTTCAATCACATTGACTCTCTTAACAGTGACTTGCTGACACCTACTGGCTGTTTTAATTTCACATTTAAAGAATCTTTTTATTTATTTTGATTTTTTTAATAATTTCAAATGAGTATTCAACATTTTATATCTTATTTATCAAAACATTATTTCTGTATTTGTAACTGCCGGCTAAATGCATTCATGTCAGTGTGTAAATACATCTATAACACTTCAGATGAAGCATCTGTGTTTCCTCTGCATTGCAAATATTAATTTAGTTACTGATTTAATTTGCCTGGTACCAGTCCACATGTGTTATTATTCTAAATAACTGATTCCTTTAATTAAAAACAACTAGTTTGATGTGTATAGGCCTATCCCAGGGGTGTCAAACTGCAGAGCCCTGCCGAGTTTAGTTCCAGCCCTGCTCCAACACACACACCATGTAGTTTTCACATAAGCCTAAATGATTAGTTTAGCTGGATCAGATGTGTTTAATTAGGGTAATAAACAGTGCAGGGCTGTGGCCCCCCAGGAACTGAGTTTGATACGCTTGGTCTATCACATTTTTTCATCCCTCCCACTGTTAAAATATAACTAAGTAATTTTTACTCCGAGTACATTTTAAATGAGCTACTTTTTACTTTTACTTGAGTAGATTTTTAGACTGGTGCTTATGAACTTGTACTTAAGTAAATGTTCATTAATGTAATGGTACTTTTACTTGAGTAGAATATTTTCGTACTCTTTCCACCTCTGGGTATCTGTTAGTGTTTAATGTTGTATTATTATGACGTGTAAAAGAGTTTCGGGTAAGTTTGTGGGGTTAGTGAGCAGAAGAGTAGATGATCATTACATGATATATTAATTTATTTATAAACTAATGTTAGAGCACTTTTCAGCACAGTCTGTTCACTAAGTGTTTAGTACGAGTAGTGTAGCTATATTATAAAATATGAAACATGTATATCAAAATTAATTGTTAAATATAAGAAATATACAGTATTTTTCAATATATTTGTGTATGCACTACATGGCTAAATATATGTTTCATATATTTGTACACATGCAATACCATATTTTATCTACATATTATAAAGTATATGACTGAATATAAAATTGCACATATTGTGATTTATGAGTCAATATAATGTCACATATTTTTCAATATAAGAAAAGCGGTAATTCCTTATGTAATATTTAATATATCATAATATATTTACACAATATATTATACAGTATAATTTCTAATATACCATTATGTTGTTTAATATATTGATCATTCTTATATTAGGAAATATATTTTCTTTGCGTGAGGGACTGAAGAACATGAACACACACTGTGAATTTTCTGCTGGTTTTCTTACTGACTTACATTGTAGAAAGTCATTCCTGGTCCTGGGAACAATGTTGGTGAATGTGACTGTGGAAATCAACAGACATGAACAGTGTGATTCTCATGATCCTGCATCCATTCCTAACACATTTCTAATATGGTGTTCTCCATGATATGAGATGATGATGGACTGGTTTCTGAGAACAGATGAATCTCCAGGACTTTACCTCTGTCTGAGATCTTCTTGAGCTCCTCTTTGCAGAAATCCTCCAGTTTGTCTCTCAGCTGATGAACAGATTCTCTCAGATCATCAAAAGAGACGAGAGAACTGAAGAGATCATCATTCACGTCTGTAGATTCAGGAGGTGCTGAGAGAGACTGGAAACTCTACAGAAAACACAAATCAAAACTCATCAGCTCCACACAGGGACGCCGCTTGTACAAGTGAAAGAAAATTTACCTGCAGGATCTTCTCAAGTCCACTATGACCCTGTTCTTCTAGATATGTGTAACCTGCAGGATCTGCTCAAGTCCACTATGACCTTGTTCTTCTAGATCTGTGTTACCTGCAGGATCTGCTCAAGTCCACTATGACCTTGTTCTTCTAGATCTGTGTTACCTGCAGGATCTGCTCTAGTCCACTATGATCTGTTCTTCTAGATCTGTGTTACCTGCAGGATCTGCTCAAGTCCACTATGACCCTGTTCTTCTAGATCTGTGTTACCTGCAGGATCTGCTCAAGTCCACTATGACCCTGTTCTTCTAGATCTGTGTTACCTGCAGGATCTGCTCAAGTCCACTATGATCTGTTCTTCTAGATCTGTGTTACCTGCAGGAACTGGATGTGATCCTGTGTGTGTGAAAGCTGCTCCAGCTCAGCGTCTCTCCTCCTCAGATCATTGATCTCCTGCTCCAGTCGCTCCAGTCGTTCTTCAGCTCGACTCACTTCTTGCTTTTCCTGATCTCTGATCAGCCGTATCAGCTCAGAGCGGCTTCTCTCAATGGAGCGGATGAGCTTAGTAAAGATCCTCTCACTGTCCTCCACTGCTGTCTGTGCAGAGCGCTGTTAGGACACACAGTGATTCAGGCTTCAGTGAGTCTGAACTGAGACTGAGATAAACTTCTCTTCTTCTCCAGACTCACCTTATGAGACTCCACCGCCTCTCTCAGCTGCTGGAGATCTTTCTCTCTCTGCTGGATTCTCTGCTGGAACATCTTCTGCGTCTCCTTTAAGTCTCTCTGTTGAGGAAATAATGTTTAAACATTTTACATTACATACAATATACCACAAAATCATTATATTAAGGTTGTGTGAATCCAATATTGCTGGCGTGGATCAGTAGCTAAAAATTATAATAAATAATTATTTAATACAAATATAAATATTATATATATATTATATTAATAAAATATTTTTTGGAATGTTAGTTATGAAATGCAAAATCAAAAAGTTCTTGGTATTTATTAATACAAGAGGTTAGTCCAAAATAACATATTGCATATTTCATATCTTAAAATAACTCCTCAGTTGAATACATGAGTTTTTGTTTTCTACACTTTTGAAACGCCAGTATTTGAAATAATCCCTTTTGTGATGTAACCATTTTTTTAACATGCTCCTGAACATATGTAAATCAAGATGTGCTCTTCACATCTGTCTCAAGTTTATATTTCACAGTTCTGGGTTAATATATCACAATAACCTTTGTTTTTAATTATTATTTTAATTCCATAACAGAAAAACGGGCTTTAGGCATTGATCATTCGATTAAGGTTTATTATCATCTATGACAATATATTGTTGCTAAAGAACAAATAACAATGTTATCTTATTATTGTTTATTCCTAAAAGAATACAACTATAAATTAAGCATAAGTTTCATTTCTCCTCAGTCCTCACCTGTTTCTCTGTCCTCTGTGCTGCAGCTGACACAGTGTCGTGGTTTTTATGTTCATCCACCAAACACAGCAAGCAAATATATTTCTGATCAGTGCGACAGAAAACCTCAAGGAGCTTCTCATGTTTCTGGCAGATCATCTCCTGCAGTCGTCCAGTGGCTTCAGTCAGATTGTGTCTCTTTCCTTTAAACCAACTCTCATGTTGTTCGAGGTGATTCTGACAGTAAGACTCCAGACACACCAGACAGGACTTGACAGCTTTGTGTTTTCTTCCAGTACAGACGTCACACTGAACATCTCCAGCTCCAGCAGGAACCGTATTTTGAAGTTTAGTCTTCTTCAGTGTCTCCACCACTTCAGCTAAGATGGTGTTTCTAGCTAAAGCAGGTCTTGGACTAAAGGTCTGTCTGCACTGAGGGCAGCTGTAGACTCCCTTCTCATCCTCCAGATCCCAGCAGTCTGTAATACAGCTCTTACAGTAACTGTGTCCACACTGAATGGCCACTGGATCCTTCAGGAGATCTAGACACACTGGACAGCTGAGCTGCTCCACTGAAATACAGGATTCTGCCATTTTACTGCATGTGAGCGATGATATAAAGTTACAGGACAACAGCACTTAAGTTTCGTTTCTCTACACTGATTCTTCCTGGTTCTGTGTTTGAGAGACGGCAAAAACAGGCGTGTCTTTAAATTCCTAGATAATAGAAATGTCCACTAGATGTCAGCCTCATACAGACAGTGGGAACTGGGGCTAAATGGACTGCTAGCACAACCAAAGAGTCAAGGTTTGGCTGGTTAGCATGGCTTTCTTACTAAATACTTTTTTTTGCAAGCAACATATGGCTTATAAAATATTTGTGAAAATACGGTTGTCAGTTATTCACACATCACGTGTCTAATAGCAAGCTTTTTAGGCGACAACTGTCATTTTTGACAACTGTATGTGGCAACAGCTGCTGATTAGATAGATAGATAGATAGATAGATAGATAGATAGATAGATAGATAGATAGATAGATAGATAGATAGATAGATAGATAGATAGATAGATAGATAGATAGATAGATAGATAGATAGATAGATAGATAGATAGATCAGAATCAGAATGAGCTTTATTGCCAGGTATGTTTCACATACGAGGAATTTGTTTTCGTGACAGAAGCTACCGGAGTGCATCAGAATGACAGTGACAGAACAAAAAACACAGATAATAAAAGAATAAAAAAGAACAAGTAAATAAGGAATGACAATATACAAATTGACAATTGTGTGTACAGGTATATTTCAATAGAAAGTTTTGTTTGTACAGGTATATTATGTGCAAATTGAAATGTAGACTAAGTATGTGTGTTAGATAAATAAGTGTATAAATAGTGTGTGTTCCACAATTATTGTCAAGTGTTCATGAGATGGATTGCCCGAGGGAAGAAACTGTTCCTGTGTCTGGTCGTTCTGGTACTCAGAGCTCAGTAGCGTTGACCGGACGGTAACAGTTCAAAGAGGGAGTGTGCTGGATGTGAGGGTCCAGAGTGATTTTGCCAGCCCTTTTGTTCACTCTGGATGAGTACAGTTCTTGGAGAGTGGGGAGGGTTGTACCAATGATTCGCTCAGCAGTCTGGACTACCCTCCGTAGTCTTCTGAGGTCAGATTTGGTAGCTGAGCTGAACCAGACAGTTATTGATGTGCAGAGGACGGATTCAATGATGGCAGAGTATAACTGTATCAGCAGCTCCTGTGGCATGTTAAACTTCATCAGCTGGTGAAGGAAATACAGCCTCTGCTGGGCCTTTTTCACAATGGAGTCTATGTGATTGTCCCACTTTAGGTCCTGGGAGATGGTGGTGCCCAGGAACCTGAGTGACTCCACGGTCGTTACAGAGCTGTTCATGATGGTGAGTGGGGGAAGGGCAGGGGGGTTTCTCCTGAAGTCCACGATCATCTTCACTGTTTTGAGCATGTTGAGCTCAGGTTGTTAAGACTGCAGCAGACAGCCAGCTCCTTAACCTCCTGCCTGTAAGCAGATATCTTCTCTCTGCTTGTGATCTTCTTCAGGTTGAATTTCAGCAAACTAGCAAACAATCAAGTGACACCTGTAAGTTATTTGATGGGACCTACGCAGGCTTTCCGTGGACAGTGCATTTTTTGTCAAATTAAGCCATTTTACGAGCTCAAATACACATGAAACTGCAGGAGGGTGTTTCATGAGCACTGTACTGTAGGTATTGCTCACAAAAATCATTGTGTTTATGAAATATGACCTATTAATGCATTTAACACCTGTAACTTATTTGACAGAGCCTCCATAGGTTTTTCATGGACAAGCTCCGATGTACATGAAACAGCAGGAGGGTATTTCCTGAGCACTGTACTGCAGGTATCACTCAATAAAATCATCGTAGCAATTACCGTCCACCAATAAATTACCGGCAGCCATATCACCCTGCAGCCCAAGACCGGTTGCCCACTAAAGCTAAGCGGAGTTGAGCCTGGTCAGTATCTGGATGGGAGACCTCCTGGGAAAAACTAGGTTGCTGCTGGAAGAGGTGTTAGTGAGACCAGCAGGGGGTGCTCACCCTGTGGTCTGTGTGGGTCCTAATGCCCCAGTATAGTGAAGGGAACACTATACTGGAAAAAGCACCGTCCTTCGGATGAGACGTTAAACCGAGGTGCTGACTCTCTGTGGTCATTAAAAATCCCAGGATGTCCTTCGAAAAAGAGTAGGGGTGTTACCCCGGCATCCTGGCCAAACTAGCCCACTGGCCTCTGACCATCATGGCCTCCTAATCATACCCATACACTGATTGGCTTCATTACTCTGTCTCCTCTCCACTAATAAGCTGGTGTGTGGTGGGCGTTCTGGCGCACTATGGCTGCCGTCGCATCATCCAGGTGGATGCTGCACATTGGTGGTGGATGAGGAGATAGCCCCCCCCTTACTATGTAAAGCGCTTTGAGTGTCTAGAAAAACGCTATATAAATGTAACAAATTATTATTATTATTAAATGTGATCGGTTAAAGCATTGTCTACGGAAAGCCCGTGTAGGTCCCTTCAATTCCTGTGGCTCAGTGTTCCTATGGCTCAGTGGTTAGAGCATTGCGTTAGCAGCGCAAAGGTTGTGGGTTCGATTCCCAGGGAACACACATACTGACAAAACAATGTATAGCCTGAATGCACCGTAAGTCGCTTTGGATAAAAGCATCTGCTAAATGCATAAATGTAAATGTAATTAAGTTACTGGTGTCAGTTTACGTTCAAATATTTTTAAAGGTAAATATGAATATCAATGGGTCATAATGCACGTTAACTTGTCAGACGGTGTTTCTTGTGCGTAGTAGCATATGACACGTGTAATTTATCCCATTTGTTTTCAGTTGCTTTGCGGACAGCGGGACAGAAAGGTTAGATCTTCCCGAAATGTACATATACATCACGTCACCTGTGACAAAGTTCGGAGTTCCGTGTTCGTTTATGCTCGATTGTCTGAAAAAGACCCCCTTGACCGCGAACCACCTGTGAAGTTTCCATTGAAATAAGTCGCGAGTTAAATGGGTTAGGCGGTAATTCGAAATTCGGTACAGCGGTAGTCTAGGGGCCCCCGACCAGGGGCCCGGAGTTTCGGAGTCCTATATTGCTTCTAAGCATGTGTTTCTGCATTTTAGCAAACTTTTCACATCAGGGCACTTCAGTTCATTGAAGAGGGTCTTAGGGGCTATGTGACGAAGAGGCATGCAGGAGAGATTTTTGCCAAATGTACACAAACTACTTTGCATCTGGCATAGACGCTTGTCTGTGTGATATGTCATTCAGGGTCCCGTATGCTACCGGCATGTGAAGTTTTGGACCCCTAGAACCCCCAGTGTCCGAACGGGGGGCTCTGACGTGTGTAACTTATCCCATTCGTTTTCATAGGTGTTTCTTGGACAGCGGACAGAAATGTCCGATCACCCCGAAATTGACATATACGTCACGTCACGGTCCCCCAGGACAAGCTCCGGAGTTCCGTGTCCGTATCTGCCCAATTGGCCAAAAAAGTCCACCTTGACTGCGAAACCACCTGTGAAGTTTCCATTGAATAAGTTGCGAGTAAGACGTTGAAAACGCAGGGGTCACGAAGATTGCAGGGCCCCGAGATTCATCACAGGGGACCGTCAGGTTTCCCTGAATCGGATCCCGGAGTTTCGTAGCCCTAGATGCTTCCTGAGCCAATCAGGTACTGAGAAAGTAACTGCTGCACAAGCCCTTCCCTCAGAGAGTTGTATGGAAAAAAATATTCTTAGCATCTCCCAACCTAGAGCTCTCCGCTTGTCATCGAGGGCCAAAATGACAAATGCATACAACAACATTTCAAAACTAAACATTTAAATGAAAACAAAAAATAAAGCTAAAAATATTTAAAAATATTAAAACAACAAAAGGTATGAGTATAAAAATGATTCTAACATGACACTAAGCCAAACACCCATATACAGTATATATATATATATACAGTATATATATATATATATACAGTGGGGCAAAAAAGTATTTAGTCAGCCACCAATTGTGCAAGTTCTCCCACTTAAAAAGATGAGAGAGGCCTGTAATTTTCATCATAGGTATACCTCAACTATGAGAGACAAAATAAGAAAAAAAAAATCCAGAAAATCACATTGTAGGATTTTTAAAGAATTTATTTGCAAATTATGGTGGAAAATAAGTATTTGGTCACCTACAAACAAGCAAGATTGCTGGCTCTCACATACCTGTAACTTCTTCTTTAAGAGGCTCCTCTGTCCTCCACTCGTTACCTGTATTAATGGCATCAGTTTGAACTCGTTATCAGTATAAAAGACACATGTCCACAACCTCAAACAGTCACACTCCAAACTCCACTATGGCCAAGACCAAAGAGCTGTCAAAGGACACCAGAAACAAAATTGTAGACCTGCACCAGGCTGGGAAGACTGAATCTGCAATAGGTAAGCAGCTTGGGGTGAAGAAATCAACTGTGGGAGCAATTATTAGAAAATGGAAGACATACAAGACCACTGATAATCTCCCTCGATCTGGGGCTCCACACATGATCTCACCCCGTGGGGTCAAAATGATCACAAGAACTGTGAGCAAAAATCCCAGAACCACACGGGGAGACCTAGTGAATGACCTGCAGAGAGCTGGGACCAAAGTAACAAAGGCTACCATCAGTAACACACTGCGCCGCCAGGGACTCAAATCCTGCAGTGCCAGACGTGTCCCCCTGCTTAAGCCAGTACATGTCCAGGCCCGTCTGAAGTTTGCTAGAGAGCATTTGGATGATCCAGAAGAGGATTGGGAGAATGTCATATGGTCAGATGAAACCAAAATATAACTTTTTGGTAAAAACTCAACTTGTCGTGTTTGGAGAAGAAAGAATGCTGAGTTGCATCCAAAGAACACCGTACCTACTGTGAAGCATGGGGTTGGAAACATCATGCTTTGGGGCTGTTTTTCTGCAAAGGGACCAGGACGACTGATCTGTGTAAAGGAAAGAATGAATGGGGCCATGTATCGTGAGATTTTGAGTGAAAACCTCCTTCCATCAGCAAGGGCATTGAATATGAAACGTGGCTGGGTCTTTCAGCATGACAATGATCCCAAACACACCGCCCGGGCAACGAAGGTGTGGCTTCGTAAGAAGCATTTCAAGGTCCTGGAGTGGCCTTGCCAGTCTCCAGATCTCAACCCCATAGAAAATCTTTGGAGGGAGTTGAAAGTCCGTGTTGCCCAGCGACAGCCCCAAAACATCACTGCTCTAGAGGAGATCTGCATGGAGGAATGGGCCAAAATACCAGCAACAGTGTGTGAAAACCTTGTGAAGACTTACAGAAAACGTTTGACCTCTGTCATTGCCAACAAAGGGTATATAACAAAGTATTGAGATGAAATTTTGTTATTGACCAAATACTTATTTTCCACCATAATTTGCAAATAAATTCTTTAAAAATCCTACAATGTGATTTTCTGGATTTTCTTTTCTTATTTTGTCTCTCATAGTTGAGGTATACCTATGATGAAAATTACAGGCCTCTCTCATCTTTTTAAGTGGGAGAACTTGCACAATTGGTGGCTGACTAAATACTTTTTTGCCTCACTGTATGTTATTTCATTTCCATGTAGTATGTTGAAGTAACATTACTAAAATAAATACAATTTATTAGAACTAAAGAAAATACCTATAAAGACATAATAAATTTATACATAATTCATCTAAAATTAAAATAGATAACAAATCAAACGGCAGTAGTTTATCAGTAATCCTAATAAAAGAACACTGTCAAAAACACATGCTAACAAACAACAACTTACACATAGTAAGAATTGGTTATAAAAACTAAAACAGAAGTGAAACAAGCAGTAAAAGAAGATAAATAAAAAGCGATACTTATATCCTTTGCCGGTGTCCCTGTCCGGTGGAGTTGATGGTCTTTACACTCTTCGGTCTTCTCAGGAGGAGGTCTTCACACGACGGCTGCCGCGGTAAACTACGCTTTTTATACCCATCTAACAAAATACTACTCCAATTCAGCTGAACACACTTTCCTGTTAATCACAATAAATGGCCAAGCAAGAGCGATACAGTACGAGACCAAACGCGATTTCAGCACGTCTCCACACAGTAAACAAAACATATATATATATATATATACTGTATATAGATTTATTTATTTATTTAGTCATTTAGCAGAAACTTTTATCCTTAGTGTTAGTTTTACAAGAAAAGCTAGCAGTTAGAGAATAAATATGCAATTTATAGAGGAGTGTGTGTGTGTGTGTGTTTTTTTAAATAAAAAGAAGACAGATTAGATAAAATAAAATTAGAATAGAGAGTGCTAGAGTTAGAGGGTCAAATAAAGATGGAAGAGATTTGTTTTTAGCCGTTTCTTGAAGATGGTAAGGATTCAGCTGCTCGGATTGAGTTAGGCAGGTCATTCCACCAGATGGGAACAGTTAATGAAAAAGTCTGTGAAAGTAATTTTGTGCCTCTTTGGGATGGTACAGTAAGTAATGCGTCGTTCACTTGCAGAACGCAAGCTTCTAGAGGGCATATAAGTCTGAAGTAATGAATTTAGGTAAAGGGGTGCAGAGCCAGAGGTGGTTCTGTAGGCAAACATTAATGCCTTGAATTTAATGCGAGCAGCTATTGGTAGCCAGTGCAAATTGATGAACAGAGGTGTGACGTGCGTTCTTTTCGGCTCATTAAAGATTAATCTTGCAGCAGCGTTTTGGATTAATTGTAGAGGTTTGATGGAACTGGCTGGAAGACCTGCCAAGAGAGCATTGCAATAGTCAAGTCTGGACAGAACAAGAGCCTGAACAAGGAGTTGTGTTGCATGTTCCCGAGAGAAAGGGCCTGATCTTCTTAATATTATATAATGCAAATCTACAGGACCGGGCAGGTTTAGTAATGTGGTCTGTGAAATTCAGCTTATCATCAATCACAACTCCAAGGTTGCTGGCTGTTTTTGAAGGAGTTGTGGTTGATGAGCCTAACTGGACGGTGATATTGTGATGAAACGATGGGTTTGCTGAAACCACAAGCAGTTCTGTCTTAGCTAGGTTGAGTTGAAGGTCATGGTCCTTCATCCAGCAAGAAATGTCTGCTAGACATGCTGAGATGCGAGCAGCTATCGTCAGATCATCAGGATGGAATGAGAGGTAGAGTTGAGTGTCATCAGCATAGCAGTGATATGAAAATCCATGTTTATGAATGACAGAACCTAGCGAAGCCATGTAGACAGAAAAGAGAAGTGGTGCAAGAACTGAGCCCTGTGGCACCCCTGTAGCTAGATGTTGCTTTTAATTTTTAATTTAAATTATAATTTCCTCGTTTATAGTAAATTCAATATTCATAATTCAAGTTATTCAATATGATTTTTTCACTGTCAGTCAACTGATGTTTTATTAAGAAAGCAGTTTAGTTAAATAACTGCTGTTAAAAGAATATACTGTATATGCAAAATTATAAAAAAAATCACAGACCAGGATTTTTTATATTTTGATGCCCGTGTGAGATTTATTTTTCTATGAGCAATCCTTAGAAATCAATATGATAAACAATTTCGTCAAACAACCTTAATGTATTTATCAGAACTGAATGAAAAGAAGAAACATT